>JAQFZE010005022.1:0-10655 GCA_034695245.1 Dicyrtomina saundersi | reverse complement strand
TATTAACCAGCGACTCATTGTCCTCACTGATTTTGCCCACATGTCTCTCATTATGATTGAAAGAATGATGTTTTTGATGGGGATTAAACTTACACTAGACGATAGTCTCCATGCCAATCCATTCTTCTGTTCTTGGTTTTAATGAAATATATTTGATTTTAATAAAGCGAGTAGGACTTTTCTCCAGGTAAATGGGAATTTTTAAATTGCGTTTATTATGCACACTGCCATACAATCACCGATTGTCTATATTGTCAAGCACATAATGGTTAAATCTCATGCATTAGAATAATCAAGTATTTTTCATTACTTGTAGTGGACATTCAAATGGCGCCCAAGTTGGCTGAAACTTGGTGTACAGTATAGTAAGGTATAGTTACCAAATCATATATTTTTCGATTACACATTGTAGACTGGACCATTGTTTATTTTTTGTGCAAAAAATGAAAACAAAAACTCAATTCAAATCCATTAGGGTTGCCACATTTTTCTTACACAATGTGAGCGTATATTAGTGTACTGGCTTGGAAATTTGGGTTTCTGCCAAATCATGAATTTTTTCAACTGCACATAGTAGACTGCACTATTGGATACCAGTGTGCAAAAAATGAAAAAAAAAACCAGTGCAAATCCATTAGGATTGCCACATCTTTTGTATTTAATCGTGACATATGATACTTTTTGGTTTTGATGGAAAATACAATAACACATTCTATTTTTATTTATTATTTATTTTTTATTTTAATAAACAGAAAAGGATTCTTATCCAGGTAAATGAGAATTTGTCATTTGCGTTTATTATACATACAGCCATAAAATCACCGATATATTATATCTAGCTCGTACTGGTTGAATCTACCATGTATAGTTATTATTTATGTCATAATAACTGTCATTTTGTCAAAAATTTATTCTCTTTCGTTTTCATATTCCGTTTTAATACTTTGTAATAAAGTAACCAATTAATATTATTAATTATACTTTTCAGTGTACTCCTATACAATTATCACTCATATTCAATTATATCATTTATGGTATTTCGTAACTGTGCATTTACTAAAGTTTATTTACGTAGCAATTCTCAAACCCAATGATTTCACTGAAGCCACAGCCGAACGTCTATCACTTACACCCATACATCTCCCACCCTGCCACATTATCATCATAGTTGTACTTGTGCTATTCCACAATATATAAATTAAAACATACGTGCATTTTAAATTTTATTCAATAGTCTATATACAAATTAAAATACATGTGCTTTTTAAATTTTACTCAATAGTCTAAATTCTCGACTCTTTTTCCTTTTATAGAAAATTCAATTATTAAATCACAGTGAAAATTTTACGAAAATCGCAAAAGACAAATTTTACCGAGTGCAAAAATGGACACAAGCAAATCTAAAACGATAAAGCGTCGTTCAGTTCACAATCGGGCGCAGTATTTAGCAAATATTAAAGCCTGAAACCGAAGGATTCAATTACAACAGAGAAACTCGGTCAATCCAATTGTAAAACTTGACAATAGTGCCTCAAAACTTTCTTCGCATATCCAAGCCAAGGATCGGCAACTTGATATTGCACAAGTAGGGAGTGATGCATACAATATTATAATAAAAGCAAGTCCCTTCATTTTTCCTATTACAGAAAATAAAACCATTGAAAACAAAGAAGAACAAGGAGAAGGGGAAGACGACAACAACGAAGAACAAGAAGACGACGACGACGATGATAAAGCCGTGAATCCAGAAACAATACAATTCTTACCAAACATCGAGTACCAAACGCCATTCCATTAACTAATTAGCAGATTTGCGGTTGAGCACAATTTACCATCAAATGAAGGTATAACGACCCGACTGATGAAGGAGCTCCTCATTGACCCAATTGGAGACACAAAACGAGAAAACACTGAAATGATAGGATTTATGACTTGTTACACAACTAAAATTGATGGGGTGCTTTTCGTGGCCAACCATGGGACTTTATTGCGATTCAATAGACGCAAGCAGAATAACGAATGGGACCATAAATACTATGAAATGTTTTGTACTGTCCCAGATTGTGACAGAATCTTAGTGGTGAGTCCACAACGATACTCTGTTACTTGTAGACATCACGACGAAAATCAACAAGGGAGAATTGTCATCTGTAAGGACGTGTCAAACCTCGATTCTTGTGTATTCATTGTTTTGCGTTTTAATTTTCCAAAGACAGGCACATGATCAAAGGAAAAATCAATCCTGATTCCATCAAACGAAAGATTGATGAAATGGCAAGAATGTGCAATAAATTGTCAAATTATCTACAACTACGCGCCGGTAAACCCGTCAATTTTGAGTCAGTGTACGAATCTGAAACTGTTGATTATTCCGATGTCAGCGCTCACTTTTATTCTGCATTGGTTAACAATATATTAAAATTGGTCGTAACATAAAATACTGTATTTTTAACACATTTTATTCATACATGTAAACACTTTTTTTCATTCAAATTTATTATTATTGTATATTTGCAGTTTATGCTGACCATCGCCATGATCTTTGACAAATCTGGACCTCACAAGCTTCTAAATCCAAATATAAAATGGCAGTATGTCGTTGACAATGGACACGTGTTAGAAATATACAGACAGCTAATCCTTCCATCACTCAAAGTAGAGGTCGTGTTTCCACCTGCAGACTTACATCCTCCAGGAACGATATTTGAACCGATTAGTGATGAAGAGGGTGAGCTTATTTATGGTGCCGTAACCACCCGGGAAGACGGGTTTCGAACGCTGTACATCGGAGTGAATGTCACTTCAAATGGAACGTTGGCTCCTTGTCACCAATACATTATCAGCGATAATACAAGCCTTGGACATCATTTCCATGATTCAGGTGACTCGATAACTCATAAATTTAAAGTGATTCCATTAGGAGGAGGCTTCAGTAACAAAGATGCTGAAGCATTGTCTCACTAAATGTTTGCACTCGCTGCGGCCCACAACTGCGAATTCCACTCTCAAAGATTTAAATTGCTCAACCAAAATCTCATTGTCCCCGTTGATTTTTTCCAAATGTTCTCTGTGATGATTAAGAAGCTCATGTACTGGATGGGAATCGAAATTATATTCGATGACAGTGTCCGCTTAAATCCATTTCTTCTTAATGCCAAATAGTATAATTAATCAGTTGTATGACAGTAGCTTCGTGGTTAGTTTAGGACTATATTATACTGTAATATTTAATTTTCTCGTTTTATTGTACAGGATTAATTAAAGGGTGGTATTTTAGTGCTTGAGTGATATATGCTAATTACCTTTAGAGCCGGCAGTATTTATTTTTTCAGAAAAATGAATATTTGCATTTAGTGCATTGACATATTTCTCAATGCAGTAAATTCTTTAGATGCAAATTATTTACCTATACTTTTTTTCAGACAAACCTAAAATTTAGAATAATGTAGTCATATGTCGGAAGGTTCATAGTTTGTGAATGGAATTATATTTATAGGCGTTTGATGTCAGTTGCTAATAAGATGAGCGCAATTTTATGTACAATAATTTTGAGTTGTGGATCTCGACAGTTGGTGTTTGTAAATTTTTGGTTTACGTGAAGTATGAGTACATGAGTTGCAGTGTTGTGTTTGTGAAAAAAAATTGAGCTCAGCCAGATTCAGAGGAGGAGGAAGGCCATGCAGTCACCTCCTAAAGTGAATAAGCAATGATGTTTGGGCTATCGACCACTGTTGTAATTTTAGAGTAATATCACTAAAGGAAAAAGATTTCCCCTAATTAAATGTACAGGGATCACACAAAAAGAGTTGTTTGGATCCGTCAATGTTTTTTTTTAATGTATCACAACGGCCAAATTGAATATGAATTGATTATTAATGTATGTAAAACTCGAATTGAGTTATAAATTATAAATTGCTTAAGTCATTATTGACAAAAATGACACACGACATAATACGAATTCGGAAAGAGACAAGATTCAAACGGGAATATATTACTACGTACAATTTGTCAAATTATACAAATAAAAGATATAAAAATGTAATATTGTACTGACTTTAAGAAATTTCATTCATAAAGTGTTTAGTAATAATTAAAAACGGATTGAATGATAAAGTTACATTAGCTATATTATGCAATATTTGTTTTCGTCATTGTACATACCCAATTGAAACTTTACTCTATCATTTATATAATAATATATACTTCATTATATCATGATTCTTTAGATTCAAAAATGATGTACGAACGAACTCTTCCCTATAGATTTTCATACGCATATTCAATCAAGTACTTTACATAATTATATAATTCGCATTGTCATTTGCATTTGTCTATACTGTCATTACAAGTAGTAGTTTCTCAGGAAAAAAGAAGAATAATCAGAAGAATATAAAGATTCATCTTTTAACATGTTCCATTTTCCCTGTTGTTGGCACTTGAATAGACAATTGAAGAATATCTGATAGTTTTTAATGTTTTCAATGCTATAATCAATAATTGAAATAATTCAAATGATGATTTCAAAAGAATTACATTATCATCTGGCCCTGTCTGGTAACCCAAATGTATTCGTGTAAAGTAAAGTACGAGCTCCACTCCAAAATTCTGTATATTCATAGCATTATATCCACAAAATAATAAAATCCAAATAACAGTGTCCAATCTCGGCTGTCCATCGTTCACTGACCGCCGTCCTAATAATAATGCTTTAATGCATAGTAACCCGTATATACCTTTGATTACCTTTAAAGTAGTCCCATCTTATGCCAATAAACCACAAATTTCGAAGTAATCAAATACTTTGCTGAACACTCATTAGTCCTCCGTGGGTTATGAATCCTTTAATCTTTGGATGAGCTGGAAGGTTTACAGAGAGATTTATAGCTGTAGATATATTCATTTATGAAATCATAGATGTTAATATATAAATGTAATACTAATATGTAATACAATATTAATTAATAATAAATGAGCCATTTAACTTTACCCAAAAGGTCCTGTTGTGGGAACCAATCGGTAGGATAAACATTGCTCGGAAGATTTGCGGGTGGCGTTGCTTCCCACTTCCACAAAAATCTAGTCTTCATATTTTTAATTGCGTCAAAGAAATGATTCAAAAAGTAGTCTGGGACTTTAGACATGCTCACAATAGAACCAAAACTAATGAAGATGAAACCCGCATCGCCAGCCCCAGAAATAAATTTAATTCTTCCAAGTCCTGAGAAATTAGAATCAAAATTAAAATTAGAAATTTTTTTCATTCGTAAAATAAATTTATTATGCATGTTGATTATTTGATTAGTTTTTTGAAAGTTTTTTTTACTGTGTCTAGTTCCACACTGCAATCCTCACAGTGACAATGCATTCCACCAATCTGCACAATTACGGGAGGAAGGGATCTTGCGTAGTCTTGTGAGTAGAATTGATTCGTGAAAAGTAAACTTGTCTCCATCTCTAAATCAGCAATGGATGGCATATCAGGGATTTGCAAGGCTTCTCTAGAGATTCTGTCTAATTCCGGAATAGTGAACAATTCCGTGTACCATTTGTAGTACAAACCATACACAGCACTCATCACCCTATCATAGAATGTAAGATAGTCCGTAAAGATATTCTGGATGAAATAATTGGGAAGCCAAGAACTCTCTGAAGGAACGCCAAAAACCTCTTCGTTGTAACTGTAAAATCCTGCAGATGAAGATAGGATGACGCGAGCTCCAAATTTGTAGGCTATCGCATAGCCAAATTTATTGATGCTATTATCCAATATTACTAAATCATATTTTGATGACATGAACCATGGCTTGAGCTCTGGGCCATTAAAAAACAGGTTCGCCCCAACAAAGTTAAAACTTGACATGGCATAAGCAGCAAAGGCATTTGCGTACTTGTCTAGTAGCCGTGAAGGAAAGTACGCATCCCCGATGTGTGACATGACATTGGCGTAGAAGTAATCGGCTGCCACTGTCGAGATTTCATGAAATTTTGGATTGGGTTTCGTGGGCTTGATGGGAGTTAAAAATGTGACTTCATGACCCCGGTCGACCAAGGCATGAGCTAAGGGCTCAATCGCAGTACGGTGACTATGTGTAGATACTCCAAGCATGAATAAAATTTTAGATTTTAATTGCAAATTCGTATCCAAATCTGCAAAAAAATTGACACTTCGGCTTCCGCGACGTGGGGAGTACCAACGTTCTTCCCCGGCCTCCGTTTCCGTTTTGAATTTTTTAGGGCTCAAGTCGCTGGCATCAGCAAGCTCTACGGATATCCCATACAGGAGGAAACTTGCCGCGAATGCTAACGGTGCTAAACTAAAATTATTACCCCCACCATCACCGTTTTTTCCATGGAGGCGGAGGCGAAACTAGTAATTGCTCGAGTTAAGCAGGGCCCTTAGAGTCCACTTGACAATGATTATTTTTGGTTTGGTTTTAAACGGACGACATTGATGTGTAATTGCAATTTCAGATTTTCCTTTAGTATCATTCATGTATATTAGATTTACATAATTAATGGCCGTTTTTATCTGTATTTAATTACAATAAAGTGTGGGTTACAAGTACTTAACATAAGTTATGCAAATTCGTTTCAGCCGAGAAGCGTGTCCTTGTTTTTTATCTGTCTTCACTGCAGTTTATTTCTATTTTGTAGCTCTGGCTAGTTTAATTCACTTCAGCTTCAGCTTTTAAAAATTCATTTTAGAAACGGAAATAAAGGCCATAGACATTCTATGCACCTCAATGTCAGTATCTTTAATACGATAAACATATAAAATAACAATATCATGGTATATGATCTATATAGAGCACGATTACAGATCCTGACTGAATAGTACAGTTAATACATTTATAAAGTAGATAAAATTTTAATACTGTTCCCACTAATAACCAATGCCTACGTATACGTTTCAGGACTTGACTTTCTTCGAACAGAAAAACCTACCGTCGTCGTAGAGTCGTCCGGAGCAAATTACAAAAAATCTATTTTTAAGCCCCTGTCCTGCCCATTGACATAATAGGAGAAGAAGGCTCACAATAAACTCGACATTGCTTATTAGATTAATTATGATTTACATAATTATAAAGTATTTACAGCTCAACCTTCCTGCAGACTGGTACCAATGCAGAAAACATTTTACGAGTCTCTTAAGGGGGCTGATTTAATTCTAATTTTGAATAATTTACATACACTTTAGGACTTCAATTGGAAGGTAATTTTACTATGGTCTTTGTGGAGTAAACTCAAAGCAGAAAATTTTAAGACTTTTGACTTATTTCTTCTCACTATACTAATTACCACTGATACCTGATACTTATTGATACTGTCTGTCTCAGAGTTTGAAGTTTTGAATTTACCGATATGGTTTAGAAATATATTATATTGGTATGGTAAGCTTGTTAAAGCTCGTAAAACGTAGGGTTCAATTCCGAATTTGAGTTTTGCATACAAAAATGCATATATACTAATATTGCTCAGCATATTGCCAGCCAGGCTTAACTAACGTTCTCAGGATCATTGCATTCGATGGTTTTATCACATGAATCTGATTATCTTAATGCTTAAACTATTATATTGTATGTATTCAAATTTTCAAACGTACCTGCTTATTCATACAGAATTCCTATTACTAAGGTCAGATTTGCAGAAAAACTTCTCCATGATGCACACAAAACCGCGGGAGGAAAAACAATCTTGGTCTGTCATCAAACTCTAACTTCAACACATTTTTACCCCGCCTTCTTGAAGTTTCCCAGTTCTGTGTATATTTAAAAAGTATTTTTTAATTGAATTTTGGAATTTCTTGAAGAATATAGTTACTCACCCTATGCTTAGTGTTTCGTTAAGCTCAAAAAGTCATAACTATGACTGTAGAAGAAAGTACGTACTTAGTTGGGATGCTCGAGGTCTCGACTATTGTAAGTAAAGTCTTAAAATAATTGAATTAATTAACTACATTAAAACGACACATTCATATAGCATGTGAGGATTAAAATTACTTATAAAATACAAAATAAAATTCTGTAGCGCGTAAGTCAATTTAATGACATCTATTTACAAGTTAATTAGCGCGTACTAACCTACCTATACATTCTATATAGGTTTTTGGTCTCATTGATGTAGTTCCAATGGCATACGCTTACATACCCGGTTCACTGGGAGAAGACTGCTTCTTCACGGTTTTAGTTCTTTGTATAATTGCATCGATTTTATTCATCTCACTATCTATCTTTAATGTAATTCCAAATGATGGCACGGGAAAGAAAATCGTAAGTTAAAAACGCTTCCTTGGAATTATTTGTTAAGAGAACAGATTCTATCAGTAAATAGTATATAATAATTATTTCTGAAGGTTATATTATAACAAACGTAATAAGTATAATAAAGTCTTGATATTGGTATGTTGATCAGAGTCTCGTATTCCATTCTATTGTGGGGATTGTCATCTTCATGTCAGCTGTAGTTATGTGCAGTCAACTAAATAGGTACAGACCAACAAAGGAACGAAGCCAGTTTCACTATGATTCAAAATACGCCAATCGAGTTACAGTTGTTGTAAGTATACTAACATTAAAAAAAATTATTCAATAATAAACATAATAATAAAATTATACACATTAACTTGCCGTGCATTTTCGATTTGTCAATATTTCAAAATGCAATAACCTAAATGCGATTTGATTTTGATTTTCCTGTATAGATTGTTGCAATTATCAACGCTTTTATTTATTTTATCATCAGCATTTCAAAAATCCGACTACTTTTACGATAAAGAACCTTATAAAACTGGACCAACTGTATTTTCCAAGCAAAGGTGGCCATTGAGCTTTTAATACGGGAATATTTCCATGCATTTATATTTTATAGATTATATTATTTTTAACTACCACCTAATTATTGTACATCCCGTGTAACTTTACCCTCTCCATGCACCCCATGACATTATTCCATCCCTGGAACAATATCCTTTTAATTTTTGATAGGACAATTAATTAACAGATGATGCAAACAATAGTTAAATGAACCCCATAACTATTTTACCTCTTTATTTGTGAATTTCGACAATTTTGACATTTGACAGTGAATGCATGCACATAAGCAATATACTGGAAAAAATAAATCATTTAATTATTGGTACGAACCTCACTCCAACAGTCTACCTTTCAAACTTCTATTAAAAAAAGCATAGGGTGGGTAACATCTCCTTATAATTAATGGTACGGATAATTACTCACAAATCATAATTCATTTGAGCTCAATACATAGTCAATTAATGAGTATATATAATAATGAAACCACAAGAAGTTTTTTGCATGACTGACTATTCTCAGACTTTTCCAGTGTTCAGAACCACTTCATCAGTAAGTCCGCGGAAAATAGGAATTTCAACCTTTTCTCCATAGGTTATTTTCTGCACATCGTGACGTTTGTACCACGACGTTTCCAACTGAGGGTTTTGATGACCGACAATGATTGGCTTGCCCATGTCAGCATTATTGCAAGCACCAGCCCTCGGTGGTAATTTGACTGATACTGCATGATTCACTGCTGAAGTTATGGTGGGATCTGGAGGTACAGGTTCGTTTCGATAACCCTGATAGCAACTAAGCTGCTCGCCTTGCTCCTACAAAAATAATCAAACCAAAACATATCAGGGGAAAAAATCAAGCATTTAAAATGCATCATCTTTATCAACTCCGTTTTTATACGACTATCTAAATCTGATTTGAATTACTAAATCTAACACGCAATCACAATAACACAATCATATTAGCATGCACGAAATAACCAGAAGTCTTTAGATACGGCTGATTTAATTCAAGCAAAAAGTCAAAGCATTGCCTTGGTAAGATGCTATACGGTTTAACTACTTAATGTAAATTCTAGTTACCTCAACTGGTTTTCCGAAGAACATCTTGCTTACTTCACTCAATTTCGCTCCATGACTTTTAGTATTCAAGGCTCAAGGAATCTACTCGTCCCGTTCCGTCGTTCCCTGAATCTTCAGAAAATGTTGGATTCATTTTCGTAATACCTTTTTGCTTTGAATTAGGAAACTGAAATAATCATACACAAACACCGATCGGCGATCGTGTTAAAAACGAATTCAGAAAAGCAGGCGATAATTACGATAAATAATGGAGAGGAAAAGTCACAATAATTATTACAACGTCTAGGTAATCAATAATCCTTCTTTATTTTAAAATCACCTGTAGATCTACACTCGTTCTACGCACAACTACACCCTACTGACCCTACGACATCCAAACTCACACTGATCGTTTTGACATCCTTTAAAATAGCTTCACGCAGACCACACTATTAACACGATAATAAGGAAACGTGCATAAATTATGTGACACGTTCGGAGGGAGGGGGGATACACTCTGGTCGTACAGTACCAAAAAAAGGGGGATGGGTGTAAGAATTCCTAGCTCGTTATGGAAAATGTTCTTCAAGACTAGTGTTGTAACTTCAAAACAATTGTAATGTTAAATCCTGTGAGAAAAAGAACAAATTGGTTTTACGTTGTGCAGTACTGGCCTACATACATCCAGTTTAAAAACAATGAACTGTATGGGATGGTCCATAAATGATATCATCGCTTAGGTGGGTCCCTCAGTTCAGAAAAAAGTGACTTAAATGACACAGTG
>JAQFZE010005021.1:0-10655 GCA_034695245.1 Dicyrtomina saundersi | reverse complement strand
TCGGGAACGGTACGGGTCGGGAACGGGTCGGGGAAGAGCTTTTCCCGTTTCCCGAAACTCGGGGCGGGAAAGAAATACCTTCGGGTCGGGACGGGAAATCCGATTTCCCGCCCCGACCCGGACCGAACGACAGTCTAAGTGCAGGGCCGGACGAAGGAATTGCTTTTAGGCAGCGATTTATTTCCATACAAACACCTTAATTTTGATTTTATTGATGGTTTTCTTTGGTGGAAGATGTTTTTGAAGGGTGTAAAATGTTCTATTTACATGTTTTCGAAAAGTGAAAAATGTTCTATTTATTTACATGTTTTTAAAAACTAAAATGTTCTATTCGCATAGTTTTGAAAAGTCCTGATATTCTGTTTACATATTTTTAAAAACACCAAAATGCTCCATTTACATGTTTTTTTGGAAATTCAAGCAGTGGGGGCTGCCTGCGGTGGCCGCATTATCCGACAAACAATCATATCGTCGGCGAAGAATCAAATCTGACTATTTGCTCTTCGTGCTAAAAGCAAAACTGACTATTACCATTTTTCACTAAAAGCGAAACTGACTATTACCATTTTTCACTAAAAGCGAAACTGGCTATCTCCATTTTTCACAAAATATCATAAAAAGAAGGTTAGAAAAACTATATTTGCCAAATGAATCATGTTAGTAAGCAGTTTTTTGTGTCGGGGGATCGTCCATAAATGACGCCAGATAAATTATTACTCTTTAAGAACCCACCTACTCTCTTTATCACAGATCAGCTGTAACATAAATTATTACAAAATTGCGTGTAAAATACAGCGTGTCATAAATACCGTACAAGACCCACGCACGCTAAATGTGACATCATTTATGGACAACCCATTATGAATATTACAATCTTATTTTTAGCCATTGATTTAATTATTAGTTATTGATAATCTGAATCAATGTGCCAACCTTTGACTGACTGAACTCAGCGTAAACGTTCTCATATTCTCGTTTTCTACTTAACGAGTGTTTTGTGTTTCATTTTCCTGCCCGTGGGTTTCTAGTGACTACTGCTTTCTGTATTCTTCATTTCTGTTTAGGTTTCAGCAGGAACTGTAATAATGTTAGTTAAATGTTGTAGTGAGTGGAAAACAAATGTGATAGAATTTTAATATTCAGTATTTAGTTAGATCAATCATGAGTATAATATATAATATTTAGTTGCGTTTAGTGAAAAATGATGACGATGACAGGAAACAGTTCGGTTGGCACATTGATTCAAGATAACCATTAACTACTAATAATGGCTAATGACATAAATATTTTGTAATAATCTCAACATCAGTATTTAAATTCAGAATTGAATCTACTATCTTCAAATTTTTTACAATTAAGTAGTGAGGGCCACATGTTATAGTTATATCAGTTTACGGAAAATACAACAAATTGGCCATCTCTGTATTGTCCAGTAATCAATATTTATGAATTTAAAATGACGTATTTTTAAGATCCTATGACCTCACTGTCATCAGCCTTATCATTACGTAAATGGCTATATTTAACATAGGATGTCATCGTCATCATAGTGGCCAAGTTGATTCATTGATTTCACGGATGACGTCATTTGTGGGAAATTCCTTACTCATTTGTGCATTACAGAATCCGAGAATCTTGACCTTGGCTGTTACTGTAAAATGCATTTTGCAGTATTGGTCTTCCATGCCTCCTATATATGTATATGTATATACCGTATATGCCGAATCTAGTTGTATAATTACCTATGTATATCAACGTATAATAAGTTGCATCGTCAAGTAGCAGTAGCTTAACAGACATAAATAATAACTACTGTGCATAATAGTTGAGGGTTAAGTCATCAGCTAATATGCAGTCGTCTCAGGTTCTTATCATCTGCAGTAATGCAAAACGCTAAATAAAGTAATTATTATTGCCATTAAAAAATTTAATTAGTACCAGTGTAAGCATTGGTGGTCGTAGTCTAATGCTTCATATGAATTTAATTACTAAACATATTATATCAATTTCCTTAACCTTTTTCATACAAAAGTAACATATATCTTTGATTTTCGCTTCCTTTCTTCGTATTAAAATGATAAATTTTGTGCTTTATTAGATGGGCTCACCTACAACTAAAACTATAGTAAAAGAAGCTACAGAAGTCGATGCGAATGTGCTTTAATTATTTATGGCATAATTAACTAATTATTATTAACCGTGATTCACAACTTATAAAGTCATCGGCGTCATCGCTGAACCTCTCTATAGGCCAGCACTTTAACTTCAGCAAGCAGCTGCTAAACAACAACACATATTTTTTCTGTTTACATTTTCTACATTGTGACATTTAATTTGACACGGAATACAATATTATATTGTAAAGCTTAATTTCACCTTCACCAGAAGTTAGCTTACTCATCAATACTTTACACTGCGGTCGCAATTCCAATCTCTAGGTTGTATCTTTTGCAAGTTGAAGTTTCTTGTAATAGTTTTTGTAAATTGTAAAATAATTCAGCTCAGTGTATCAAGCAACTTCGCGGATTTACTAGCACATTAACAGTGGGAATCCTGTAATACAGAAAACCTTAGGTGAGTATTAACAATTATTAATTATCAGATACGATTATTATATTGTTGCAAAATTAGCACTAATTAATAATTATTAATTACAATAATATAATAATCTATGCGTCAAACTAACTATTTATGTTTATGTATGTAGATAGTAATTAGCTAATTTGAATAGTTTTATTATTAACTTTGTTTTTAGAATAGGGTAAGCTTTATATTCACAAAGTATTTGAATTCTGTATTCAGTCTTTGTTTATGAGAAACTCCCACCTGTTTAAAGCAATAATTACAGTTGATTTTAATTCCAGGTCAAAATTATGTCAACTCCTTCACGCATTGGCATAATAAGCGAGTCGAAGATGACCAACAATATTTCTAACGATAACATTACTACTACTACTACTACTTCTGCTACTACTGGAACAACCGCAACCAAAAAAATTAATACGAATCGAAATGAGTCACTGAACATGCGACGGGCGAGAGCGGCTTTAGCAGACCCACAATCTAATTATAATCGCACTACCGGAGACCGACTTTCCTTCGGATCCACGGCACTACAACATGGCACTATTTATTTTCCAAAAAAAGTGGGAGGGTTCTTAGGCCTCCTAATTTCAAGTACTGGAACGCATCAAAATTAAAATGACTCGTAATTATTTCGAAGAATACAAAAGTCAAGTCAAAGAATTAAATACAAAGACAGAATAAATTCAAACTAAAGTGCAGCTACCTACCTTATCTTACTTTAGTATAGTGGTTTGAGGTGAAATTACCGGATTATGGTATAATTAATTTAAATTATCTGTTTCGTTTTTCTTGTAATATTACATTCCGTTGCTCTGTATATTATAAGTATACGTCATTCGTCTTTTTTCTAAATATGCCCCAGATAGACGTAGCACATATTGTAATGCACGAGATAAATCTTGGAAGAAAGGAGATTAGGTAATACTGATCATAGTAAAACTACATCAATAAAATTTTACTCTTATGTTACAAATTGTCATTCTAAAACTTACCAGAACTAAAAATGCGCGTTTCGTCGTTTACGTATTGTTAAAAACTAATATGTTAAAGTGTTATTAAAATGAATAATTTTGACTTTTACAACATACTGGCATATTTTAAAGACAAATTACCTACATAAAGCGTTATGAGTGGATCAAATGAAGTTTTAATGCTTACGCTTGAAGTTTCCTTCTATTTTTGATTTTTTAAAAGTTTGTATTTGGATTTTGGAAAAAAAATAATCGCCCCCGGGTGGGCTCGAACCACCAACCTTTCGGTTAACAGCCGAACGCGCTACCGATTGCGCCACAGAGGCTTCTGATGAGTAGCTATGGAAGTAAATGCAATTCGGAATTTTTCTCTAGTTAATAAATCGCGTACGTTGAATATAGCTGCCAACAGTGACTTATACTAAAACTACAGCAGTTTTGCAATTAAACCTTTAAACCAGTACCTACACAAGTAATTAGCGTTTAATGTTTTCGCTTAACGTTCAATGACGTTCATTTCCATTTTAAAATATGTTTATCATTATTTGGAATGCCCACTGGAGCTAAATTCTAGTTTATTATTCACAAGTTAGTCAAACTGCGCCTCGTTAGGGGCAATACATTTATAACGTCTAAAAAAAGGAGAGGAGTTGGCGTTGGCTTTAGCTGCATATTATTTTATGTATGACTAAACGCAGCATTACAATTATCACCGACTGACATTTACATGCTAACTCGCATTCGTTGAATCACAGATTCTTGACCTCGGCTATAAAATTGTTAAAATCATTACAAATAATTTTTGTTCTTCAGTAATGTGCAAAATGATTTTTGTACTTGATTACAGTGCAAAATGTGAAATCTACACTATTCAATCACGAAATGCAATATCTACATCCTTAAAATGTAAAATGCGATATCCATGCTTTTAAAAGCAAAATTAATTATCTTTAAAAAGTCCAACATGCATATTATCTACACCTTACATTTGCAAAAGATGAAAAGATCTTCCCTACAGATTATGTTAGAATTACAAGAAAATACCGATATAATATTGCCACATATATAATTTTGCTCTTTCAATTTTCCCTCTAATTCTTCCTGTTTTTATTAATATCGTATTGTTAGGATTTATTAAATAATGTCCTATAGGCTATGTTATGCAAAAAAATGCACAAATGGTGATGACCTGTATAAAATTAAAATTACAACTTATTTTTATTTGAAGAAGAATTTTCAAGAGATGTTACAAAATGAGTAGTTAGTTGTTAATTAGTTTACACCGCATTTCTTCTGCCAATAAAAATAAAAAATTTGCCACCTCTGGTCTCTAACCACAACGAAGAAGTTAAAATAAAATAATAATAATAAAATAAAATATAAAATAATAATAATAAAATAAAAAATGTTTGTGGGAAATGTTGGGAGCAACTTTAAAAAGGAAAATGGAGAAAATTTGAATTCCCACACAAATTAGACAGAAGATTTCACAGCTTTCACAAGGATCAACAAGTGAACCGACTTTAAGGCTTGCAGAAATGGGCAGGACACTTGGATTATATTTTTCACGCCACCACTGAATGACTGGACAAAGCACTCATTATACTGGATAGAAATGTTAAATGTTCTCTGTCGTCCAGAGGCCACATATCTGTACTTACTGGGTCAGCAAGAAGAAACTTAAATTTGGTTCAGTATCATCAGCAAAAAAAATAACCAGCTCGCCGTCATGTCGACAATAACGGTCGCCATTTCTATTTCGACCTTCATCTTCCGCCGGTTACATTACTAAACGTAAATAAATTCTTAGGTCATTCTAGTTTCGCTGTCTTAGAATTAGGAACAGAGCAGCGAGTTGAGCAGAAAATAAAAACACATCGCTGACAAAAAAATACACAACAATTGAGCTTACACACCATATATTATGGTAAATTAACTTAACACTAATCTACAGATTTACCATAATAATTATTAACGTAACACACCAATTTTTTATCCCTCAAAATAATGCAGGGGTTTCGGAAAAATCAAAATGTACCGTTAACAGAATAAGTCAAGACATCACTAATGAATTTTATAGTAATAAATAAGAAATTATAAGAAATTACCTAATATGTAATAAAGTATGCTGCAACTACAGTGAAAACTGGAAAAACATGATGCAGCGAAGAAAAAGTTAACGATTTTTGCTGAATTATTTTTTGTTTAAGGTAATGACAGCAGCTGCACAAAATGGACCAGTGCGATTGTAAGCGTCAACGCCGCGAACTATAAAATGGTATCGATTCCCATCACCGAACTGAAAAAAAGTTAAACAATAAAGAACACATTATTTGAATTGATATCTTTATTCACATTTTATTTGCGAAAGTGAAAGCTGCTATATATATAGTTAATTTCACGCACGCAAACTCTGCTTATTGAACTCAAATTAAACTTTGAAAATCTGCTTATTAAGTTAAGCACTGAAGACTGTTGAATAAATCGAAAATTATTATTATGTTACACATTATATTACAAGGGAAATTCACCTTCGACAAAGTACATTTCATTGGAAGCGGGAGCGCATTTACATGTCCAACTCTTGTCCATGACCTCGGCTTATTAGGATTGGTAAACAAGGGTTCCTGGCATGCATAAATTTGGTAAGCCTGTATCTCAGCATGGTTTGGTCCAAACTTTTTTAATGCCCAGGACAGCACAATCCCTCCTTCCTGCTCCGTTACTGTTAGGTCAGGTCTAGGAGGAATGTCTTTGGAGCAGCGTTTCGGAGCACCCGCAATTGCTGGCGGTGGCAAAGGCGGCTACACTCACATTCAATGAAAAAGTAAAAACATTATTTTTACATTTTTTTCTTGCAATAATAGTTCACACATTTACATTAAGATTAAACAGGTAATTCGCCATATTTGTTTCTGTAACTTACCAAAACAAACTTCTTAACAACGTCTGCAACGGATCTAGTATTCACCTTCGGTGCCTGACGCTGACCCATGGGACACTCAGTCTGGGGTCCAACAGGATCTTTGGTATTCACTTTGTTAGCCTTAACTTGAGTAGCTTCTTGCTTTTTTTGTTGCTTGGGAACAGTTGGAACCTTGAAGGTACTATTTATTAATTGAGATTGTTGTTGTTTTACCATCCTAGGGGTGACAGCATTTTTTGCTTGTTGTTCGACAGCTGCAGAAGTAATCATGGGCTTTATATTAGTTCGGCCACCAGCCATAACCTTGATGGGCTCTCCTACGATCACTTGACTATCCGGGGCAAAACTTCGATGAAGCGCTATATTCTCTTCAGCTGCAGGCTTCATTGTAGCTCCCATTTGAGGTGCACTTCCAACTGCAGAAACGGATATAGGCCAATTTTGGTCCCCACTCGTCACTACGTGATAGTTTTGACCATTTTTGACGAGTTTGTACTTGTGCCCTGGTCCTGAAAGCAACACAAAAAATTATCAATATCACTAAAATACACTGCTGTAAGATGCCTTGTTTTTCTACGCCCACTAAATTTCCATTCAGTACATATAATAATTAATTCTTTGTTTAATGTCTTACCTTGACTGACCAAACGATACTGTACGTCATTTTGGAATGTTGTAACTATATTTTTTAAGAAACAAAATTAAAAAAGAGTTTAAAATACATTCTCAAGACGCAATACATACATTTTTTTTGCGGCATATTTTGATTGTATTAAGGAATTTGCGCCAACCATAACTTACCACTATTTGCATTTGTTCCTCCATTCATCATAAGACTGGCTGCTGCAGGTGAACTTGGAGTGGCAGGAGGCACAACTTTTCCCCCTGGAATATTGGAACTCGTTATAACAGCCCCATCATCATCAGTCAAGTCAATAATCCCCGGTTCAATAGTACCATTTACAGTTTTCGGAATTAAAACCGCAGTCGCTGCCGCCCCTTGCACTTGCAAAGTTGGACCACTTCCATTTAAATTTAAATATTTGGCTGCCATGACTGCAGCAGGATTTCTCATAACCAAATTATTATTCTGTTGTTGTTGCTGCTGCTGTTGAATAGCTGGAGATGAACTTGCCATTATGCTTTTTGTTGAATTAATGGCGACTTCATTTGCAGTATTCGCACTACTGATTTTAGGCGGAGTTAACGAGGCGGTAGATGCTGGGCTCCCAACTTTCCGAAGCTTATTTTCAGTATCAGTTGTCAGTCTTCCGACCTCAGCCACACTAATCGTTTGTTTCATCAAAGATCGTTTCAGTCCTGGATTTGCATTCCAGTTCAAAATAGAAGACAACGAGACTTGATCTGGAACGGGTTTTATCGGAGAGCAATGTGTTTGCACTTGCTGTGGCTGAGATTGTAGAACAGGAGAGCTGGGCGTATTATTATTTCCTGAGTTTAGTGCAGACTGTTTAGGTTGTACAGTAGTTAGTTCTTTGGGGAATTTTGGTTGCGACAAAGATCTTGACTGAGGTGGGGGATTAATAGTACAACCATCTAAAAGTACTTGAACACCCACAGAACGACAAAATCGTATGTTTTGGTTTGTTTTCTGATTTGTTCCTACATTCTTTGCGGCGGAGCGGACTGCTTTCGATAATTCTGTCACCTACGAACGAATTCAGGATAACAATAATATACCAAAAGATGTATTAAAATTACATATACATAAATACCGTAATAATTATTTTTTGTTTAATTGATCTGACTGAGGATGAAAATTTGCATACATCTCTGTCACCATCCCTAATTTCCCCCTGCCAACAAAATAACTGATCTCTTTTAACAACAAATCTACCAAGCCGGTCCATTATTTAGCAGGGGAGACAATACCTGACTAGTGAGTTCAATAGGAGAGAAAACAATTCAATTACAATACACTATTTACGTTATCTTCAATGACTTGAAATGTTACATCATTTTTTGAGCCGAGACTTATGTAAAATTTGAAATACTGACTATTTGATTAAAAAGTAGTAATAAAATATTAACATTATAAATAATTACATAGTTATAACTACTTGTGCAGGTCTTACCTGCCGCTGAAGATTATAAATTATAAAATAAAGACGATCTTTGTGTGCATTAGCCTGACGTAACTTCTCATTCAACACACCTATATCTGACTTAGTTGATATTTCCTCAATAATTTTGTCAACAATTAGAGTCTCGAGGTCACTCCGCTTCATCGTCCGGATGTTGTCACCTAGTTTACTTTTTATTTCTTGTGCAGAAGGTCCTTCATCATCCTTGGATGAGTTAGTTTCATTGATTCTACGTTCAACGTCTTTAATGTTGGGCTGAGCCACTCTCGCTCCAACTTCTAAATCCAACTTGCTATTAGGGTGAACATTTTCCGCACGACACTTGGTCACTTTTGTTGATTTATCCCTATCACGATTTTTACTGTCGGAATTATCCATCTCGGAAGTAGACGTATGACGTAGAGACTTGTATAAACTTAATTATTAGATGTAATTAGGTGATGTTA
This sequence comes from Dicyrtomina saundersi, assembly GCA_034695245.1. Lineage (NCBI taxonomy): Eukaryota > Metazoa > Arthropoda > Collembola > Symphypleona > Dicyrtomidae > Dicyrtomina > Dicyrtomina saundersi. The sequence continues at coordinate 1,621 of JAQFZE010005021.1, read as the reverse complement.
AAATGTGCGATCAATTTCATCCGCATCCACAACCTTGACGTCGTCCTCCTTGACATCAACAGTTGACAGTGCAGTGCGAGAAACTTCCAACTCCAACTTTCGACGGTCAACGGTTGACGGTCACCAGTCACAGTCAACAGTAGTGGATGCAATGGTTTCGGCTTCAAACTCACTGTCCCCTTGAGTATTCACGTCTCACGATGGAAGGTCACTGGATGACCCGGTCATTGACTCAGTCTCAAAATTTAGAATTTCTAAGTAAGTCAGATGAATCAACCTTTTCCTTATTACAGACACAGACTGCCCATCACGCATTAAACTTCAGGAGATGACCGACGGCAATTCACAGCCAGAGCTAAGTTCAAAGTTGCAATGAATTAGGACTCCCACAAAATTACAAAAATGCCACTGCAGTTAAGAATCCTCGCTGAAATGCGACCAGCCGATTAAAATACAAAACGCGATCGTCCTTAAAATGATGACACCTGCAAAGTCAGTGGATGCAGTCAGGTACTGATGACTGATGACATGCCACGTTAAAGATACCCATTTATGAAACGGTAAAAGCTGATGATATGTGGGCGAAAACGCAATAAATCTATTCTTGGTTCTGCTACTAATGACTAACTATGCATACACTCACATTAGCAGCAAGCCGTAACAGTTCAAGTAATTATTAACCTAATGGTAATATTTCACGACAGATTCAAAATTTAACCACACACAGTTGAAAAAACGTAAGTCGCTCCACATTTTTTATAAAGGAATCAAGAAATTAACAAAAACGCTAAAATGTGATCTACTTACTTGTACTACTTTACTGTTGACTGTTGTTGATTGTACGGCGTACGGACAAGAACTTGAAAAAAACTGGTTTTCTGCGTGTTTTACTTTTGTTTGACATATTATGTGTTACATGAGTGTAAATAAGCAATGGTCTTTGAGACTGCAGGAAGGAAGCGGGAGAAGTAAAGTAAAACTGATCCTCGTCCTCATGGAATTTTAGTTTCAGTTACTGTCAACGTCAACTGTGGAGCGGTGGCTTGCCGTTGTCGTGCTGATATGTAATTTGGGCGGCACAAGATTGACTTAGGAATCATCCACAAATAACGTCACTCGTAGGGTCAGTGGGTCAACTTTAACCCGACCATGTTACAGATAGCCAGTTAATTAAGCAATGGTTAAAAGATGAGTACAGGGTATTAAAAGGGTCTTAAAAATAGGGATTTTTCGATGAAACCTGCAATTTTATATTTTGATAATTTTATTTTACATGGAAAATTAAACGTCATTATTACAAGTGTTTTTTAAATATTCCAAGCAGGGTAATACCATGCAAGCTACTCATCTTTCTAACGATAAGTTTCATAAAATGTACCGAGTTGCATAAATCAGTGTAGTTGCGGTTGCAAAACGTTCACAGTTTTAAATTCTCAGCTGCTAGTTTACGGTAAACACTTGATTATGTAACTAGGTAAAATAATATTTTAATATTCAAATCTAAAAATATAATGCATATTTTTTTCTAGCATACCCGATCGCGAACATAGTCCGAATTAAATTATTTACCGATTATTTGTGTTTTTTTCATGAGGGTACGAATGACGGCAAACATTTTCAG
>JAQFZE010005020.1:0-10657 GCA_034695245.1 Dicyrtomina saundersi | reverse complement strand
CCGCCACACAACAGATCAACGTTATTTCCAAATCGAATGCTGTCAACATTGACCTCGGTTTTATTAACCACAACAATGCAAAGATCAAGATTCCGGAAATTAGCATGGACTGTGGGTTGGAAAGGGGAGCACCTTTGGATGGCCTGCTGATTCCACTGTATGATTTGTTTCACAAACTTTGCCTCGTTCCATACACACTCAAGTTTGATGTAAAATCACAAAAATATGTGTGCTCCAAGGTACGCTTGGCATGCGTTAGAAAGGTAATTAATTTTATTAAACCTACGTAGGATTTAAATCTCTAGTTTAATACACAAAACAAGAATCAAAATCTGGATCAATTTTTTTTAAAGTTAAATTTGGCTGACAGATTTTAACTCTTGAAATTAATAATAAATTTTTTAAAGTGTATCTAATACTTTTCCCTGTAGCTCTTAAGCCATCTATTCATTTTATTGACGATTGTGGATTTGCTTGGATTTGACGAGACGACTCTGGAAAGGGACGATGAAAAAGATGCAAATTTTCTTCATATTGTAATTAAAATCAAAAACGCTATTTTCTGTGGTTACATCATCTCCACTAATTACTGCTACGTCTTCAAAGGAGAGCACATTGCCCAGCTGCTAAATTTAATTTTTGACGTCACAAAAACCATCCAAGCGGCTGGTGGGATTTTTCCTGATCATAAAAAGGTCTTTCATTCAACAATTTTTTTAAACAAATAACTTTTTAAACTTCAAAATAAAATTTCGTGTCCCACAATTATTTGAGCAGATGAGATACTGTGGCTACTTATTGATGCTCCTGGTGACTTCAAAAGGAATTCATTATTCCTACACCATCCTGAACACGAACGACTCCACTACCAAGTTTACAAAGGAGAGCCTCTGCGTCTACTTTAATAAAGTAGTTAATTCCTGGATTCACCGAGCTGTCAAATTGTCTTGTAAAATGATTTCTCATGAAAGTTATGCCGATGAGGACTCATCCTTCAAATATACTGAAGGGATTCCAACGGGATTAATAGTATTTTTTGGATGTTTTTACATTTTTCTGAGAACACTAATTTCACTCTTTTGGCTTTGGGGTTTTTTCATGCTCTCCATGTGGAGTCTCGTTTTTTGGAAAATATTTCGTACTTTTTTTGCTTTGGTGAATCAAAGCAAAAATAGGTGCATCAACAACCAGATCACATGTGGGGATGCATTACTAAAAGTAAACAGGAAACAAATACTTGAAAATTCATAATAATTCATTCATTAAGGGTTAAAAGTCAGGTACCTGTTGATAGTTATTACTTATTTTAGTTTATGACATATCGTCTGTGAAGAACCAAAATGACCCATATCCATTTGTAGCTAAAACCAATATCCACCATCTACAAAAATATTGATACATGTCTTGAAAGCGTTTAAATAGAATAGTTTGCATTTTTCAAAAATATGAAAATAGAACATTTTACACTTTTCAAAAACATATGTAAATAGAACATTTTAAACGTTTCAAAAACGTAAATATAGAACATTTTGCACTTTTTTAAAACATGTAAATAGAACATTTTACACTTTTCAAAAAACATGCAATTATAACATTTTGCATCTTTTCAAAAACGTAAATATAGAACATTTTGCACTTTTTTATAACATGTACATAGAAAACTTTACGATTTTCAAAAACTCTTAATAATTAACATTTCACGCATGTTTCTCAATTTGTTGTTATGACATAGCTCATTTTGATTCTAGCTTGAATTGGATATGGGTCATTTTGGTTCTTCACAGACGATATGCACATTTTGCATTTAAATTACAGAGAATCCGGAATTTCAACGACATTGTAAATATCATCAGTAAATTCAATGAGGCCTATGGTCTCCTTGTTCTATTTACCGTCATCAGTGCAATCTCGCATTTTTCAGGAGAAGTTATAAGATTCACAAAAATTGCCGGGAATATGCATGATACTTTTGCTATTGTGACAATGCTGAGCATATTTGCAATTCAAATGGGAGTATCAGCTCAAGTCAACTGTGTTGTTCGTCATTTAATTTCTTATATTAAATTTAATTTCAGTACATAATTCTTATTATTCTTGCTCACTGAGGTAATTGAAGTACTGTATAGTATTGACTTATTGTATTTCAATTAGTTTTTATTGGTTTTAACTTTATCTAAGGCATACAACGTTGTTGAGATGATTAAATCCCACTACATATACCAGACTACGAAGGGGAACGCATTTGCACGGAAGAATTTGAACAATAGTAGAAATGAAGTGACTCAAGGGATTGCTCTCATTCTGCATGACATGGAAACCAGTCAAGTTGGGCTTAAAGGACTCGGGTTTTTCACCATTACCTATTCCTTTCTGGGCACCGTATGTTTATTAAATATTTCATTGCTTTTATTCAGTTCGATGCATTTTACATGTTGGTAATTTTGCCAATAAAATTTCAATATTTGTAGCCCTCGTTGTAGTTAGTAATTAGGGCTGTTAAAGTTTGACCTTGTTTTTTTGTTGCTTGGTATTTAGGTAGTGAGCGTCATATCAACGTATACAGTGGTCATCATGCAGTTTGACAATACAACCATCAAAGGGGAACATTTGTATATGTAAAATGAACGAAAGTAAATATTGGACCACACGTGTGTGTTGTATGTGATGAATGGAACAAGTTCGGAATGTACCTGTCACCTATGATGTATAATACTTAGAAAATTACTAATTACTTCGTTGGGACTTGGGATTGATACACATTTGGATTTAATCTCACACTAACACAGTTAGAAAAACCGTAGCAATTAACAATATTAACTTAATAGGTTTAAAAACCATGAAACACTGAATTAACCAAAAGTGATGAATTTAATGCATTAATAAATTAGCATTTCAACTTTCAAGTGCAGCAATTTATTTGCCATTTGAGTCGCATTAATAATGTCAAATTTTGACGCATCTGTCCTTGACGTAGTTATGCTATTATTGAAAATAGAAGGTAAAGTAAAAAATACATAGATTTGGGTAATTTTGCTTTTAGAACGTTTTGGATACGGCTCACTTTGCTTTTAGTGGAAAATGGATATGGGTAATTTTGGTTCTGCACTGACGAGTAGTATTCTACTTGCTTGGCTCCTGTTATTGTCCAGTGTCCCTTGCAAATGACCTATACGGCCTTTAAAGCGTGAAAAAACAGTCCCTTAAATACAAATATCCCTTACATCGGTTATCGGTTCCCTTAAATCCGGATAATTTTAACATTGGAAGCATAGCTCGCCAACCAAATATTTTAAATTAGTCTCTTTCAGCCGTTTTCCCTTAAATCAGGATCCCTTATAAAAGGATTGGACTGTAATGAGAAATGGGTGAAGGTTAAAAAGCAGGAAAGAAAATATATAACTATTCATTCAAGTTTTGTTAGTTGCAAAACTGTCAAAGTTTCAACGAATTAGGACGAGACACTTGAAAACGTTTTATGCTTTCCAGATGCTTAAATTTATTAGAGCCCATCCACTTAATTACCACTATACTTATGTTATGAAATTTCGAATTAATTCTAATTATAACAATTGGTTTATTTATTATAATTTGGGTTAATGGGATTATTGTGGCGGGGGGGGGGGATTATTGGAATTATTACTAATTCTCTAAAAGTTTTAAAAATATAGGGCAAAGTTACCTATCACAAAGTAATTAACTGACTGTGTAAAACTAAAGCACCTAATTGTGTATAATTATAGCTTCGTATTTCTGCATTTCACAAGTAAAACACTTGAGGCGTTTAGTGGCGGAGACACTCTCCTCTAATAAATTAGAAGCTCATCAAAGCGTTTCCACTCGTGGAACTCTCCACTAACAAATGCTCCAATAGCCAACTTATAATAAACTAAATGCGCAAACAAATTTTAGGTTTTAGTCATCTACGTAAAACTTGACTTAAAATTAGGGGAGTCAGTTAAACTCAAAATTCTCCAACTTTATTAGTCACTGTCACTGCTGTGAATTAACCTTCTTTTTAAAAAAAATATTTATCTAAAATGCTTTCCGAAGAAGAAACACCATTTGTGAGCTATGTGATTCCCCTGTATACTTTTTTAAACTACAGTTTTATGAGCCCTTTTAAATTTGTTTTTGATCTCCGTACAAAAACTTTCCGCTTCATCCCTGGAGCTATTGTGAAAAAGGTAAAACATTCATTTGATATTTGAAACGACAAATTTAAATTCATTACTAAAATTTAAGTTTCTTCAGTCTATAGTTACATACCTACATTTGTAATAATATTTATTTGTGCCACAAAACTGTCGATCTGTATAATTAATGGATTGATAAGTTAAATATTTTATTATACATGTGGGCAGCAAACAAAGTTAACCAAATTAATTATTAAATTTACAAGTTTAAGTTTTTGGCGGAAGCGGACATTCGCTACCCTGACATCTGGCACCCACTCACAAACATGTACGCGGGTACTAAACTAGTACGCGGGGCGTACTATTAGAGTAAATGCATATCAATCAAACAATGCCGCGTTTAGTAAACGTCCGGGTAGCAAATGTCCTGCAAATGTTTCTGAAATTCATTCTTATTACATCTTACTTTATCGATGTATTGCAGGTGGTATGTGTACTGGTGCTGTGTTTAGTTCTGATTCACGGGTTGGCTGTAACAAGCGGACTTCAAAAATCCGCACGGTCACAGAAGCTGTCAGTGATGATGCAAATGATGAACATCTTATACTATATGTTTAATTGTGCATTTGCATACAGTATTTTCGTCCCAGGCCTTCAGATATGCCAAATCTTTACACAATTGCAGGAATGCACTCACAAGATTGGCTTATTTGGGGGATCGTTACCATCTACAAGACGGCAGCGTCGGAAAGTAATAAGCCTTGTAACAACTCTTTACTTAAATTAATTATAGATTACAAGAAGCATATAATATCATTACAGTAAATATAACAATGTGCTAAAACAGTACCACTACACGCTTAGAAAAATATTGACAATTTTACTACCGTTACGTTGTACATTGGTTTTTAATAGCAACCATAATGGTTTCTAATCCATCCTATAATAGTGGGCACTGTTAAAATACGCAGTCGTGGAATTGGTACGATATTTACCGAGTCGCCGCTATTAACTTGGGTAATAGAAAATGCGTATTATTCACTAACAGTGAGAGCTATTCAAAACTGAAAACGACAGTACCGTCAGCATATTTGAACGCTGGACCCATCATCAGCGAACGGAAACTCTAGCCACTGACCTGCCATGCCCCTACTGCCAAGAGTGGGCTAACGTTGTATTATGTGCAATCTTTCCAATAAGTAACCGTAACTGTTGGTTTTACCGATTTACTCGCTCTCAAAATTTTACCGACAAAATTGGTAAAATCAATAGTGGTTTCTGTTATGAAACTTTTACCAGGATTTGGTTGTGAAAATTTCAAAGCGTGTATGGTACTACTATGTATAAGTTGTCGAACATGTCTGTCAACTCCATGACTCTCGACAAAACTCGAACTGTATTCGGTATTTGATTTTATTACTATTAACCCCTTCATTTGTATTATTCATAGATTAGAGGAATCAGCTGTTTAATGATTGCAATAGCAGCCGCAAAAGCCTCACAATTTGCTTTAATGGCAGCTGATGGTCACAGTGAATTCTCAATCCTCCCAAGTCTGGACACTTATTTAAAAACTTCCGTTGAAGATTCATTGACTAAAATCATTTACGGCTATTGTTCTTCATGCAGTGAAGACTACTCCAGAATTAGAGCAGCATCCCTCACAGAAGATGTTCTACCAAAGCCTCTCGTGATACTATTTGGCCTCCTCTGTGTTTACATTCAGATAATAACAGCATATTATTGGGTCATGGCATATTTACTCATTTCTCTGTGGAGTTTACTTTTTTGCAATGTTTTCCAAAGTTATTTTGACAGTCTGTCAGCTGACGAGGAAGGAAAGCTGTTTTATTATTTGTATCCAACAAATCGTAAAGAGACCGTGTTAAAGGATATCAAACATTTTATGGGATTAACTGAAATTATTCACAAGTTTAATCAAGCCACTGGACTAACCACACTCTTCTGTGTCCTTTCTTGCATCGGCCATTGCTCTACGGAAATTCTGAGAGCCTATGAAACTCACAGTTTTTGGCAGATATTCGCAATTGTGTCCATGCTTTTGATGTTTGGAGTTCAGCTTATTTTGGGTGCACGTGTTAATGCCTTGGTAAATAATTAATTAGAAAGTTAAATATAAAAATAAATCACATTTAATTACATATTGTGCTAAGTTCATGCCTCAAGTTCGGACTAATGATGTATACGTACGTAGGCAAGCAAGATAGTTACTACTATAAAGCTCCGCTACCAGGACGAATTTCGGTGGAAGAAGCAAAATGGGGAAAGTTATGAAACGACACAACTGATGCTAATACTACTCCACGAAGTGAAAACTCGGCGAATTGGGGTGGCAGGCTTAGGGTTCTTTACAATTACGTATTCATTTATTAGCAGTGTAAGTTACAAATTACGGTAAAGTATTTTCTCTAATAGTACTATTCACACTCGAGCTTCTTACCCCCGCGTATATTTAGAGACCCGCGCATTTACATGGTACCTGGTTACCTGGGTAACCCAAATGCACACCGCAAGCTAGAAATCCCTCATTTCTTTTATTATACAGATACTTTCTTACATTTGTCAACTCAGATAAGCATATCATTAATACATTTGATTTCGATGTCAAGCTGGGCCTATAGAGTGCCTAATTAATTATTCTTAAATGGATTATAATGTAATTAGCATATTATATTTTTGCAGATGTTAAGTGCCATCCTGACCTACGGCCTGGTGGTGCTACAGTTTAAAAAGGGTGACCAACATAATTCTACTACTGTTGAATATTGAACTTACCAACGTAGTAGCACTTCTAGAACGTCATTTTACATGTGAACTATAGTGATTATTGACCATGCATTTAATTTTTCTAATTCATTTTTGGAGATAATACTTTTGAGCTTTTATCTTGAAACTAAAAGTAATATTTAGCAATCACAATAATTGCTTGCTAAAAAAAATAACTAATGTATTGTCTCTCGAACATTTATTTAAACCTAATTATTTACATTACACAAAAATTAATTGTTTCTCGCTAATCATAAACGTATTGATTAAAGCGTCTATATTTTGCCACTCAAAAATTAATTATCTAATTACCTTCACTGAATCATCTACTCTAATCGTAAGAAGCAACTTCACTCTTATTTTAATTAATTAATTCATAATCTAATTGTTCAATGCAACGCGTTCTCATCCTTAAGTTTGAACTCCTCTAAATATTTTGCGTTATAACTTCTGAAGGGCATCCCACCACTCATCTCGCTTCTTCACTTAATTGTTTCATAAACCGAATATGCTGGGCGATTAAATAGTATCGTTCCTGTATCAGCAGGATTGTCATGTCACTAGTTTTAAATATCTGCCAGGATAAATGTTAATCAGCATTCAGTATAAGTACACACGTACACCAAAATACATACGTGTTGCAAAACAAAATTTATCGTCCGCTTGAAAAACATTGCGACTACAATATGCAGTACGAAGAAACTCCGCTAGCCAGCTTCATACTTCCTCTTTTTAAATTTTTTAATTACTATCGAATGTGTCCTTCAAAATTCATTTTTAAGGCAGAGACACAATCATTTAAACATTTATCTGGATCTTGGATGAATAAGGTTTGTTATTTTAAATACGTGTACACCCTTTGACCCTACCCATAACGTCATTTGTGGATGATCCTTTATACTTTATTGATTTCAGATTACTTGTATCTGCATCTTCCTTCTGGTAATATTTCTGGACTACACTGAGACTACTTATTACTTGAATAAAATCAAAACACTAAAGCTACTTGTGGTGGGCAAAATAATAAGTATAACATTCTATGGATCTTACTTTGCATTTGCTCACACCCTGTTGTTCAAAGGGGAGCGAATAAGTCAGATTTTGACCACGTTACAACACGTGACACAGGAGGTTCAATCATATAGTGATCGCTCTCGTTTGCAGTCTGCTTTTCCATCCAGAAACAAGGTCAAAATAATCTAAATAAAATAAATTGTATTATTTATTGGATTATCTATGAGTATGCTAAATTTAAGTTCTCTCCTATGCTGATTTTCAGGTTAAAATGGCGTGTATTTTCCTAACAACATTCTCGGCCCTCAAAGGACTTCAGTACACTTTGTCTATTTCAGACGAGGAAGACGGTATGACGATTAGAAATGGATTTGGACATTATGTAAAAAACGTGGCAGCAAATGGACTACGAGTAACAATCAAAGGATTTTGTAATATTGACCCATTTAATATTTTGAGAAATGAAACAATTTCTTGGATGGAGGAAGAAGCTTTGAATCTCCCTGTAGAAATACCAGAGCCAATTATGATCCTAATTGGAGTTTTATTCATTTATCTCAATTCTGTCCGGGCGTACTGTTGGGAAATGTCCTACTTGATGATCTCCCTCTGGAGCCTTTGTTTTTACTATCTTTTCAACGGTCTCTTTGTTCTCATGGAAATGGACGGCAGTGGGAATGGGAAGGAAACTTACGAGCATGGGACGATTTTAAACGTTAATTCTAAATTTTGTTAACATTAATTAAATGCAGTGTTTATATTATTATTATTAGCAATATCGTCTGTGAAGAACCAAAATGACCCATATCCAATTTAAGCTAGAATCAAAATGATCTATGTAATAAAAACAAAATAAGAAACATGTGTAAAATTTTTATTTAGGAGTTTTTAAAATGTTTTATTCACATGTTTTTGAAAAGTGCAAAATTGTCTAGTTACATGTTTTTGAAAATTCCAAAACGTCATATTTACATGTTTTTGAAAAGTTCAAAATGTTCTATTTACATATTTTTGAAAAGTTAAAAATGCTCTATTTATATATATTTGAAAAGTTCAAAATGTTCAATTAGCATGTTTTTGAAAAAATTTTAAATGTTGCATTCACGTGTTTTTGAAAATCTCAAAATGTTGCATTTACATGTTTTTGAAAAGTTAAAAATGTTCTATTTACATGTTTTTGAAAAGTGCAAAATATTATATTTAAATGCATTCAAGACATATTTCAATATTTTTGTAGATAGTGAATATTGGTTTTAGCTAAAAATGGATATGGGCCATTTTGGTTCTTCACAGACGATATGTCTATGTCAAAGTATGAAACCAAGAGGAAAGTTTGAATTTTTAAGAAAAATACTTCGAGCTATACTACAGGAGCTTTTCAGCTGGAGGGATTTTATTAGTGAAAATTTGTTCGTTTGCATTATTTAAAGGATATCAAAAGGTTTGGAAGGATATCAGAAGTTATTCAAAATTATAACGATGCTTTTGGATCTATGACATTCTTCAGCGTTCTAGCTTGCATAGCTCACTGCTGCCTGGAATTAGTTCAACTTAATGACGTTCATCATGTGAATGACATTGTAGCATTCGTTTGGCTCCAAGTAATATTTATGATACAGTTCATTTCAGCTGCTCGAGTCAATTCTTTGGTAAATTTAAATCTCAGCTTACTATATGTACTGTAAGAATTAAAATAATTGCTGTAATATCTGCATTTTAAAAACTAGAACATCGATAAGTTTATGGTTACGGTGTAGTTCTTTAAGGTGAAATTTTTAAAAATAAATTTTTATTTGTAATATTATTCGCTTATAATTTTTAAATGGTAATTCAAGGCGTCGTCATTCATCGAAAGGATAAAGATCAAGTTTCAAAATAGATACCAATGGGAACTATATACTGACGGGGATTGTGATGATGAAACAACACAAGCGATGTTGGTCTTAATATTTGATGTTCAAGATAACAGAATAGGCTTGTCTGGCCTGGGATTCTTCACAATTACATTTTCATTCATTAACACAGTAAGCTCTACATGAAGGAATTGTAAGGGAAATCAAATCAATTTTATAAGAACATATTTCCAAACTAAAATTATTTAAGAGTTTTGTGTGCTTTTTTATTTACACAGATTCTAAGTGTTATTTCAACATACGGAATTGTCGTTCTCCAGTTTAATAATGAGTAGCAGTATAATGGTATCAACGTTAAATAATACGCTCAACTTTGCTAGATTACGATTACATCGTTGGGTATGTGCCATAACATGACAGCTTTGAAGATTAAAAAACCTAAAATGATTAAAATAGTTCTGAAATATAAACTTCTGTATATTTAGCTGGGCACCTACTCCCTACATACAATTATTTATTTATCTTTAATCACTACGTTGGTAAGTTTAACGTTGAATTAAATGTATGATAAAATGACCTTCTTAAGCGAAACTAAACATAAGAATTTGCAGCTTAGTTACTGTGTCACGCAGAATTATTTTTTACTTTGCTACGGCGCAAAAAGGGGTTAGGAGTGTTAATTCTCAATCCTAAAATCCTTACTGCAATGATCCTTAAGTCAAAGTTGAGAGAGGTCACAAGTTAAATGTTAAGATGTTGGCTGATTTTGGCCTGAAGGTATGTGAAAAAAATTCCTCCAAGGTTAGCAACAGCTTCAATCTCCACCTTGTATTTTAGGGATTTCAACACGTTTACTTCTTCCAATAGCTG
>JAQFZE010005019.1:0-10657 GCA_034695245.1 Dicyrtomina saundersi | reverse complement strand
TGCGAGCGTAATGGTATAGTAGCAAGTTCTAGTTGACATTAATATTGAAGCATATATAATATCTCTGTAGTTCAATTTATATGGGATTTAGAAATTGTAATACCTACACAATTAAAGAAGAGTAAACACATTACTTAACGGTATAGGTGTATCGAAGAACAACAACAAAAAATTATAAATAAAGCTAAACTGGCTAATTACATATAGGCAATACCCTTAACCTAAAGGATGAAGTACCTTGTACGCATACATAACGTAGCAAATGTATGTGGTTATTGTGGTTACATGTTTTGCTGTTTTGCTGACTAGAAGTCTATAAAGGGTATAGTTAAATTTCCATACCTTTGACACTGCCATGTACATGTCAGTCTATTAATTCACAAAGCCAACCGTCCAACTAGCAATTATTACGTATATAATTATGTGATAGTGTTAACTGGGTCAAATTAAAATAATTGTGTCAATCATATTCTTAGCCGTATGTACTACGCTATTTTGCATTGCGGTTGTGACGTCCCAGTTTTCAGTTACAGGCACATAGAAATGTCCTAAATAACTAAAGTTGCAAAACATAATTATAGGGGATCGTCAGTACATGATGTCATTGGAATGTTCTAATTTTTAGGACCCGATAACACCCCTGTCGTCATTAGCATAATCCCTGCGTAAATGTTTATCTTTAACATGGGTGCTCATTTCAGTATCAGTATCAATATCCAAGCAGTTCTATTGACCGTTACCGTAACCAGGACGTCATTTAAGGACGACCCCTTAGTCGAACAATCTTAGGTTTAATTCAGTCTATTACCTTTCCAATTATTAAATACCGCATTATTATGAGTGATTATCTATTATTATTACGTTAAACTGATTAAACTTTGAGCCATAAACAATAATTAATTAATTCTTATACACTTCAAAAGGCAGAGCGCAACCTGTACTTTCCTGTCTATCCTGTTCATCCATACAGATCGCACCATAATACTTGTACAGATAGATAGAACTTTTCTACAAAGTTTGGCTTCACACAATCGAAACGTAACTTTATATTTCACCAAAAAAACAGGAAAAAAAATAGTAGATGATCTTCAAGAAGTTTTAGTGCTAATTCTAATACAATACATAATTATAATAAATTTTAAACCAATTTATGACATAACTTATTAAGATGCTTACGAAATACGAAAATCGTTATAACTTTTTAGTCATAAAATTCGGTTCCTTACTCCACATTTTCCCTATTAATATAAATATTAGCAATGGCCAGATTCAAACGAAGACAAATTCACGAAATAATAGACTTTTATCAGAAATATTTTATAAATTACTGTTGATTTCGTTCACACTGTATGTTTGCTTTGTACTCACTCGACTCTATCAGTGCATAACAATGCCTGGAGAGTACTTGAAATTTGAACTTTTTACAGTCCAATTGACCATGACGACCTTTTTGTGTCATACGGCTGGTTCGTCGTGGGAGAGTTTTGTAGCTCAGCCTGACATTACAGTTTGTATTTTCAATGAATTATTTAAAATAAGCAGATTCAGTTTGACAAGGGCTGAATCTTGTGCTTGGACAACAACTGAAACTAATTGGCGCTATAAAATGTTTAATTATTCAAAGCAAGAATTGTTAGCAATGTTATTTCCTATCATGGTTTTTCCAATCGTGTTATTTATTTTGGCATTTTCTGCATTATACCCTACGACTCCTTACCTATTAGCCTCTGTGGCTCCGCCAATGTGTAAGAATGTTGTCGTGTATTTAATTTGTTTTATACTCGATTCCATTTTCCTAACCTTTTGCGTTTGGACTTATATCTTCGTAATCATTGTTCATCTTTTGTTTCTGGAGAAGGTTACGCACACGCTTAGAATTTTGAGGTAATATTTGTTTTATTTTGACAACCGGACCAAACTATACAGTAATAGAGCATTTGCATTTGTAATATAGGATATGTATTGTGAGTTTATGTAATACAGAATTTTTTTCAAAAAGTCAAAAATTATTCACTACTTTGATCTGCTTTTTTTTAAATATTGTTTGTAGCAAAGTAACACAATGTGGTGCGGAGACTTTTCAAATTTTTTGGACTAAAAACAAAAATAAAAATCTGGCAAGCCTAATTGACAAAGAACTTCTTCAAAAATCCCAAGCTATCAGTATTTGCCACCAACTTCTACTACAAATACAGCTGTTTAACAAGAGCAATTCCAACATTATTTTTGCATTTAAATGTCACTGCATCATCAATTCAATAGCTTGTACCTTCTTTACAATTAGATTTTTCTCGCAACACCCACTTATTGCCCTCCTAAATCTCGGCTTTGCAATTAACATGAGTGTGGCTTACGCTGTCGTCTATGAGAAGGCATTCAGAATTCCACAAACTCTCCGTAAGTTCCGGAAGGACTACCTGGCGTATTGCAAACGTGTAAAATATTTCATATTGAATAATGAAAAGTGCAAGAACTGGACCGGTGGTACTGCCGGTTCCGATTCCGACGATCTTTTACGAAGAATTTTGGTTTTGGAAAAACGGGTCCTGGCGGTGCCGTCCTCATCAGTGGGGATCAAAGTTGGATCTTTTCATTTTTTTCAACGAATCTCTACACCTAATTTCATTGATTTTGTGACAAAAAACATTGCAAGACTTTTGTTTGCTTTTCGATAATAATGACATCTTCTATTTGTATGCATAATACATATTTTGCGGTGCAATAGCCTGTATATAGCTCTTTTGTCATTTATGATCATAATTTTATTTTAATTTCATGCTCATTACATTACATTCGCCTTGTCATTTTGGTTTAAATAGTAAATCGTTTATATGTACCTTCAGTGAGTAACTGGTCAAAATTTTGATTTTAAGATTTGGCGACAAATTCAAAAAAAACTTTTATAGCGATTGTCCACAGATGATGTCAGCCACATTGCAACTATTTTACGACAGATTTATTAAATATGATTAATAAATTTTTACTATGAAAACGCATACTCTAATAATATACGCATATCTCTTGCACCGAAAAACGAATTATTAGTATATTCGATGCAGGAATTTTATTTTTCTATCTCACAATCAGTTCTACGTATTATATTCCAGTTAAAAACGGAATGATTACAATTCCCCACATTTACTCTCCATAGCATTTTGACAGTTCATTTCTTGTTTTATGAAATAAAAATAGTAAACCTATAATATGTAGTTTAATGGATTGTGTTCTGTTGCTCTGAATCCTGAGTGAGCTTAAAAATTAGTATTGTAGATTCTTTTCGATTTTGGTTCTTGATTGTTTTGAGCATGCCTTCTAAGGGCGGATGCCCCATGTACCGTTTTGTTAGGGCAGAGGTCACAAGTGCGTACATTTGCGCCAGTGTGGATTCCCATGTACCTTGCAACTTTGTTCGCTGTGATTGATGCATATGGGCACAGACTACATGAAAATGGTTTCTTACCCGTGTGCGTCATGATATAATATTTAAGTTTGAAAAGTCCTTTGACTTCGTACAAACACAGCGAACAGGTATATTTCTTCTATTGGAGTCTGGCCCTGGCCGTGGCTTTTGAATTTGTGGTACTTTGAGCAGCTCCCACGTTGCTATGCTTTCTTTTTCTGTGAGACCACAAGGTTCCACTGGTTCTGGCTGTAAAGGAGCAATTATGCTCAAAACAACTGTTTATTTTTATTTCCTGAGTGAAACGCCCGTTCGTGTCTTTTTACAGTGTCTCTTGATTTTAGGATACGATTGCAAGGTGAGCACTTGAAAATGGGCAGTTTTATATTTTGTTCTAGATTTGACATAGTATAAATATTGCGAGTGTAATTATAGACTGTTGTTGATTTATATTTCTGCTGTAGTTCAAGTTTAATTTTAGGAATAATATTTGGCGCAGGTATAAGATTCTCGACCGCACTCAAACGCACTCCCAAGTGAAATGAAACTTCCATAGGTTGGCTATATGCGGCATTCCTAAAATAAATGTGAAAGTTGTACTGTTGTACTTAGGTACCTAATAAATTCCCTTTTTAAACATTCAAAACTGGGAGCTGCATAAGACATTTCATAAAGCTATTTATTAGGGATGACCCAGTAATGATCTCATTCATGACATTGATGTCATGCCTTTTTTTAATGGACCCATTTAACTTGTAGCAAAAGACTGACAGCTGTTTTTTTACAACGGGCTTAAATGAAAACGAGTGTTTTGGGGATATCATTTTAAAGGACGACCTCTTATAATGGCAAGCACGTGTTGATATTTGAGCTATTATTAGAGAGTCAGTTTTTTAGTAGTAGGGACTTCAAAGAATGTACTGTATATGGGATAAACTTTAAGCTTTTCAACCTTGTACAGCATTTTCTTTCAAACTTACAACTTCCTAACGTTGTATGTATGTGTTTATCATTAAACTTGTATACTAGAATTCCTTTTTCAAACTCAGTAGACCCAATTTGAGTAGGTAGTTTATTACCTTGGCCCTTTTTGCCTTCGTACCTGCCTGAGCTGTAACTGTCGGAGCTGCATAGTTGCTATGGATGGAATGGTAGAATGAATAATGAATGGCATACGATTATACGAAATTAAACATATTGTCTGTGAAGAATCAAAATTACCCATATCAATTTTTAGCGAAAAACAATAAAATGTTCTATCTACTAAACCATAAAAAAGCATGATCGTGAAAGTTTGTACTTCAATAGAACATATTTTACACTTCAAAAACACGTAAATAGAATATTTTGCACTTCTTAACCCCTATAGTAATTAACATTGTACACATAAATATCACTTTATGATTTTTTGACACAGTTTACAGTCCACTCTCTACATAGTGTACCTCCTCATAGTGGATACCTCCACATAGTGTACTGAGCTTGTATCCCTGGCTAAACTCCTATGATTCCATGTTATAATACCTCTACATAGTGTACCTCTACATAGTAGAAACCTCCTCATAGTGTACTAATTTTAGTTCGTATGAATTGAGAAATGTGCTTCAAGATGAGCTTTTGTTGCAAACATGTCTGAACAAAATTTGCATTCGTGCTTGTATTTTTTCCTATTTCCTTGCTTCCTTCGAATTTTAGTTTCCTTTGTTTCCAAACGCAGCTCATTTTCTTTTGCCGCGACATGCTTAGTTACAACATGTTTTTGCAGCTGAAGTTTGTCGTCGAAGTTTTTATTGCAATTTGTACACGAGACAGAAGGACTTCTTGCGACTTCTTGCGCGTGTAAATGCTTTTTCATATGCACAGTGAAATTCACGATTGAATTTGCTTTGTAAGGGCATAACTCACAAACGCATGGTTTTTCCACAGTGTGGGTACCCAGGTGACGTTTAAGGCGCGGCTTGGATGGAAAGGCTTTTGTACATATTTTGCATGGAAAACAGCCCTTGTCTTTTTTAGAATGGATATTTTTATCTGCCATGATTTAGTTAGTGTAAGGAAAGTGCTATTTTTGATCAAGTCCAACTTTGTGAATAATATTTTGCAGCTAATTAAGTATACTGACACACACAAACACTCAAAAACAACAATTAGGAATTAGCTGCAAGTACTTTTGCTTATGGTTAGTACATAGCTAAATTTTTCAGTATGCTTGAAAATGTGGTTCAATCAAATTATAATGCTTTCAGTAGTAGCAATTCACAAAAAAGAGGAAGTAATAAACTGTAAACTGTATGGTGTTGAATTAACAGATATCTGATGTGCACAGGCAAGCAAAGGCAGATTTTAGATATGATATCACTTTTCGTAAAGTACGACAAGATGCCCGTCAAATGCAGGCAGAAATTAATGGTAATGGTACTTCAACAACTGCAAGCGGATAATGACAAAATCATTCGGAGCTGGAACTTATGTATTGCAGAGGCAAATGCTGATTCAGTCATATGCAGCAGTACAGTACCTTATTTATTTTCAATTTATATTCTAAGTAGGTAAGTATCTCACAAGGGAACTACGCCAAATGGTACACCCAGATTTAAAAATAACCCATTCCATAAAATCAGGCTACTCTTAAATAGTACAGAACCAAAGTAACTCGACTGCATTCGACGTTGTTTGGTCACAGTGACTCGCCAAAGTTTAAAATAGTTCAAATTTTAATATTTTGCGACCCTTGTTCTTCTACAGTACTTGTCCGATTTTGATGAAATTTTGTTTTTTGTGATCCTTAGGCTTTTTACTGAAAAACAATTTCAGGATTTGGAACAATTCGAAAATTTTCATTTTTTGAAAAAAATCCAAGAAATGAGTATATTTGAGGCCCAATTTTATCACCGTTTTTTCAAAAAATGAGATAAATTATGTAGATATGTACAGCTAAGGGAACATTGAAAATTTGAATTTCCCGCCAAACCTAAAATGTCAAATTTCGACTGATCACTCTTTTCCAATATGAAAAAGTGATAGATCAAAATGACACGGGAATGAGGAGAAAAACAATATGTATTGCGATTGACGGGCGAATTATTAAAGCTTTAATTTAAAATTGAGCATTTAAACTTAATTAAAATTCAAACAAATAGTAAATTAAATAATTTTCAATTTTCAAAGATTTTTTAATTTTTAATTTTGAAAGAGCTTAAAAATGACGTATCGCATGTCTAATTCGGTTGAGAATTGACAAAGGTTGCTAAATTATGTAGATAGGTAGGAATTACATTTATGTATATATTATACATATAATTATGTGGGTTTGGGTAAAAATGAAACCAACATTTAAAAACTATATTACTAATAGAGGTATAACACTCAATAAGTGTGACCATAAGGGTTGCTTCTACTATACAATTACAACTTTATATGATTCATTTTTAACAAGTGCTGAATTTACATGATCTCAAATAACCATCATGTTGTATTATATGATTATGCTTATTACCTTCTTACACTCGTATGCACCAAAATTTTGAATAGTTTCTTAATAAATGTTTTTAAATATATGAAAACCTATTCTAGTATATCTTATTTAATCTAGCAATGGGCTTAGCTACACAGTACTATTATTCGTACGCACATTACACTTTGTTTCGTGCGTCATTTACCTGCATCATTTTTAATTCGCGTATAATACAGTATCTCTCGCCTCTCCAGTTCCAGCTACCTGCGTTTGCGGCTTACCTTCATTGTCGCTGATGCCACGTATATATGCAGTCTAATTGCCTATATTTAAAGTGCTCTGTATGTACGAACAGGTGGCAAGTCCATACTCCAATATAGTGGCATATGCATATGATATCTATCGTTGAGCGTCAGTCAGTCGATCATGCTGAGTCATCAGAGAGACATAAATTACACTTGAACTATTCCTGACAGATTAAGGCCATGTTTACATGCCGTGCCATTAAAGTGAAGTATAATGTCCCAATAATGTCCTAGTATTTACGACAATTTGAAGCCACGCTAATATAACCGCATGTATACATACATATTATGTGCTATGCACAGTTACCAACTTACAGCTGACTGACAGGCAAGCCCTAAAGCCTAAAGTGCAGGAACAACTATTTAATTATTATGCACTAATATGTACGTCGTGCGTATCCTAATAAACTGACGTAATTAGCATCTCAAAATATACCACAGGTTCTAACCGCGCCGCCATATAGCAATTAGGAATTCGCAAATGATATACTTAAATGTTCACAACAGTTTAATAATTTCCTACTCAAACAAACGCATTTCTACAACGCTCAGAATTCTACTGCGGAGCTCAAACTACAAAATAAAGAATAGTAAAATATTCAATCATAGCAAATTGTAAAACATTTTGAACCATTTATAATATTTCTGTGAGTTTTTCATTGTCACATTTAAATAAATTTTATACGCTAAATATTTGCACAGTATTATGCGAAATTTTCGAACTTTGTACTTTTAACAGATATACAACAACACTAGTAACAAAACTCGCCATGACAGAAATCAACAAAGTTGGAAGGAACGTGCTGGAGATCCGAGGTCCGGAACTGATCTTGAGTACAGAGCTGAACGCACTTGAAAGTCTGGATGCTGAATATCTAAAAGACGTCCAGGAAGTGCGTTGGATATCCTCCTCAAAAATAGTCATTGACGAGGACGTCCGGGGAGAATTCTGGTCGGGGAAGAATATTGTGATGCACGGTCAGGAAATTGTGGTGTCTGGGACGGAGCGTGTTCTGGATGTTAGTGGTATGTCCGGTGTCTCAGCTGATTCCCAGCCACCCCCCACCCACGCAAAACCTGGGCTGGGTGGACTCAGGGGGGAGGATGGGAAGCCAGGGAAATGTGGGGGGAACATTGTGATGAAGACAGTCATCGTGATTTCATACGATAGCTCTACCCTCCTCCTAGTGTCCAATGGGGGCAACGGTGGGGACGGGCAGCCAGGTGGGCGTGGCTCGGACGGCCTATATGGTCTCAATGGGGACGACCGCTACTCAATGTCCTATGAACAACTAACAAATCTTTTTCCATTCCCCGGGAAGGGGACGGCCGCCACTGAAAAAGGCTTGGAATCTCTCCGACATTTAGTATCAACCCACGGGGGGCAAGTAACATACCTTCCCGTTGAGGATAAAACAAGCAACTGTTGGGAATTGGAAACGAGGGAGCGTGCATCCTTCCGCTTTGCATTCTACAGCGGGAAATTTAAAAGCTTCTACGTGATTTTTACTGGAGCTCTAGGGACCAGGGGGCAGCCAGGGGGACGTGGGGGTGGAGGTGGGAGGGGTGGGCATGCTGGAGATGCAGGTGCTATCACCGTCAAGGCGCAGGACAAGCACAACGTTGTTGTGAGGCGGCGTCAGGACGACGGTGTGACTGGAAAGGATGGTCAAGGGGGAGAGAGTGGAGGAAAGGGGGTGGATGGGAAGCAGGGGACGGATTTCGCCTACATAGAGCAGTTTCCAGGTCTTTTTAATTTCAAAGTTCCGGACATGACCTTTCAAGGAAATCTAAAAATGTTTGAGGTGAAACCTGAGAATGCGATGGCTCAGTGGCTTGTAAAAAATTATCGCCCTATTCCAACCATGTTTAAGGTCACTCCCCTTGACAGGTCCGCCTTCTGCCCGACACAGAAAAAGTTCATTTCTTTTGAGCAGTCAACTGAGGTGAGGCCTACGTTGAAAAGGTGTGACGTCCAAGTATTGAAGGAGGATCTTGAACAGAAGCGTACGCATGACATTGGAGCGAAGGATAAAGATGCCTTGGGTGAGATCTTTAATGAATAAACTATAAAACGTGTCATCTGAAGAAATGTCTCTATTAAAGAATGGTAAAAAAATGGTCTCTAATAATGAATGTATGACTGGAAGCATGAACTGCATATATAAATAATTTAAATAAAATCCAATTGATTACTGATTACTAATTAGCAGGGCCGGATAATGCGGCCAACGCAGGCAGCCCCAGCTGCTTGAATTTTTAAAAATCATGAATATGGAACATTTTGCAATTTTAAAAAATATTTAAATAGAACATTTTGACTTTTCAAGAAACATGCAAATAAATTGTTTTGTTCATTACAAAAACATGCAAATAAAACATTTTTCACTTTTCTCAAAACATGTAAATAGAACATTTTGAACTTTTCAAAAATATGTAAAAAGAATATTTGACATCTCAAGAAACATGCAAATAAATTTGTTTGTTCATTTTAAAAACATACAAATAAATTTTTTAGTACATTTTGAAAACATGGAAATAAAACTGTTTCCACTTTTCTCAAAAACATGTAACTAGAACTTTTTCCCTTTTCTAAAACATGAAAATACAACATTTGGCTTTATCAAAGAAACCCAATAATAAACTCAGAATGGTGGTTTTTGTATGAAAACGAATTGCTGCCTGAAAGCAATTCCTTTCTCCGGCCCTGCTTATCCTTAAATTAGGGTGAATAACTCTCTTAACATGCCGTCATCACGTCGTTGTTATTTAAATAAATATTTTACACATAATACATTGCGACAACAACCACTAAGCAGACACCTATTTTTTTTTTGCAGTCTGTACAAGATTGCCAATTGTCATAACAAACAATGCTAAAAAATCAAGATAATGAAAGGCGCGTGCGAGTTTAATACTGAAATCATCTCATTTTGCCATATGCTGCATATCGAGAATGCTAAAATAACTGACTTGTCAGCCCACGAGACACTTGCTAATAAGATAAAAATATTTTATCGAATAGATTAAGTTAAAGTATAGTAACACGACAGCCTAATGCATATTGCGGGCATTAATTTGCCAATGGCCAGCGACTTTGGTCGTGCAATAAACGATAACGCAACTGCAAACTGCAACTATATCAAAAATCAGTCAACAGAGCGGATGCCAGGTTTAAAATTTGCATTTCATCGCAAAAGGTTTTTTATCGAATGTCATGTTTGCATTAAAGACGAAGTTACGAGACTAAATTAGGCAATATTATCTCTGCTAAATAAACTGAAACTTGCTCCTGTTTATTGCCGCTGGGCAATAAACTACCGTATTGTGTAGTAATGAAGTCTCAAAAACAAAACTGGAAACCAGCACTGTACTACTTACCATTTTAATTTTTTTATCCCTTTATAGTTCAATGATTCAATGATTATATATTTATTGCTATCTTATCTGCACGGTACGTAGTCACTTGTTAATAATTGTTGTAATAAATGTAATATT
>JAQFZE010005018.1:0-10657 GCA_034695245.1 Dicyrtomina saundersi | reverse complement strand
AAAGATTTTGATTTACCGATGCAATATTTGAACATGAATGAGTTGAGAAAGATGTGGCCGTATCTTTGAGATGTTCCGATTTCGAGTTTAAGAAATGCTAATCCTATGATTCTAATTGGGCAAGACAATTCACTTCTTACGATACCGAGAAAATTGAAAACTGGTTTATGGCATTCTCCTGTGGCTTCAAAGACTTTACTAGGTAGGTCGGTTTACGAAAATAGTTCTATTACTGGAAAGAAATATTCTTACTTTGTTTTAACGGTTTGTTCTCATCATGAGAATGAAGATGATATTCTACATCAATTGGTTAAACGACCTTTTACAACTAAAGATTTTGATGTTTAAATACTTTATGACATTCCACGTTCGAAACAAGATTTAAGAGGTTTTGAATTGCTTTAATCTACTACAAAGAGAGATGGTGAGAGATAGGAAACAGGTTTGTTATGGGCTAATGATCAATTTACATACCCAGAGAGTTTTAAAAAAGCGTATCGACAATTACTACTTATTGAAAAGACTATGAATTCCAATGCTGATCAAGCTCGTCAGTATTGTGAAAAGGTAGAAGACACTATTTCGAAAGGTTACGCTCGAGAAGTTAGTTCAGTTGATCTGGCTAAGAAGAGTCTCAAAGATAGATTTTTGTCTTTTTTCAATAACTAACCCCAATAAACCTGGCAAGATTAGAGTGGTCTACAATGCAAAAGCAAAATCTAAGGGTGTGAGTTTTAATGATATGTTAATAAACGGACCAGATTTATTACGTCCTCTTCCTGCAGTTCTCTGGAATTTCAGAAAAAATAAGGTAGCTTACATTGCGGATGTATAAGAGATGTTTTCACAAATCCTAATTCAAGATAAAGATATTGTGAGTCAACGATTTTTATGGAGCGGAATGGATAAAAATATCAAGCCAAAGTTATTTTAGATGAAATCCATGATATTAAGAGCGTCATGTCCTCCATCATCAGCTACCTATGATCTCAATGAAAATGCGGAAGAGTTCGAAGAGAAATTTCCTAAAGTTTTCAAGGCTACTACTAAGCAAATGTATATGGACGATCATCAGAAGATACCAAAATTGAAGCAATTCCGTAGATCAAAAATATGTTAGAGGTTTTTAGAAGAGGTGGTTTCTGCTCATGTAATTAGATGAGTACTTTCAAGAAAGTACTGAAAGCTTTACCTAATTCTTTAAGAGCAGCAAACTTTAAAGATTTGAATTAAAATTGGAATCTTTCGACTGAAAGAGTTCTAAGAATGTAGTAGAGCTCAGACAAAGATGAATTAACATATCGGTTAAACTTTTACAAGGTATCAGCGGAAGTTAAAGATGGATCAGAAGTTCCAACAAAGCGTGATGTTTCAAAATTAGTTATGTCCATCTATGATCCTCTTGGTTTTATAGAATTTTTTGTTTTGCGAGCTAGAATTTTGCTTCAAGATATTTAGGCTTTTGAGATTGATTGGGATACTAAGATTACTGATGATTTGTTTAAGAGATGGAAAGCATGGTTATTGGATCTTAAAAAGATCACAGGGATTCGAATTTCTCGTTGTTATCTTGATTATTTTTCAAGATCATCTTCAATTGAACTTTATGTATTCTGTGATGCTAGTAAGAAAGCTTATGCTAGTGTTGCTTACTTTCAAATACTTACAGATGTTGGGATTTTATTAGAAATCGTGTCTGAAAAAGTTAGAGTGGAATCTTTAAAACCAATGTCAGTTCCAAGGCTGGAACTTTAGGCTGCCGTGATGGCTAGCAGATTAGCTTCAACGATTAGAAAAGAGCATGATATACAGATTCAGAAGACATATTTTTAAAGTGATTTCAAAACGGTAATCAGCTGGATAAGATCAGAATCTAGACGGTTCAAGACATTTGTAGCTCATCGTATTGGTGAAATACAAGATATTTCTGATACTAAAGACTGGAGATGGATTCCTACCGATTTAAATGTTGCGGATGATGCAACCAGAGATGTAGGGAAATGCGATTTAGAAAGTTCAAGTAGATAGTTTCAAGGTCCTCCTTTTTTACTAAAGTCAGAAGAACACTGGCCGATTGAGAATGAGCAAAGCTTACAGTTTGATAATTCTGAATTGCAAAGTGAATTTATTGTAGTTATTCATCCTCGAAATCTATGTCCTGCTCCTACATTAACAATTTAAGTTCTTGGATTAAATTGATTCGCGCTACTGCTTGGTTTTTAAGATCCATTAAGAAGTTTTTGATAAACTTCGCAAGATTGAAAAAGAATTTTTATCAGATATATGAGCAGCTGAATTCAAAGCAGCAGATCTATGGTGGCTACGCAAGTGCCAAGAAGAAATATATTATAAAGAGATTCAATTATTTCAAGATTTAAGGTTAATTTCAACAAAAAGTAAATTATTCCAACTGTCTCTGATTCTAGATGATCAAGGTTTATTACGTATTGATGGTAGAATTACTAATTCTGATGCTTAAGAGGACACTAAAAGTCCATACATCTTAGATTCGAAACACAGATTCATCTACCTACTCATCACGTAGTACCATCAAAAGTTGGGTCATCAATGTCAAGAAACATTATTAAATAAACTAAAACAGAAGTATTGGGTGATAAGTGCCAGATGTCTGATCAAGAAATTATGTCGATTTTGTCTACAATGCAGAAAACGAAAGTGTGAACCTCGTGTTCATTTTATGGGTCAACTACCTGATTTCAGAGTAACACGCCAAGTAAAGGTTTTCAGCCATGTGGGTTTAGATTTTTTTGGTCCACTGAGTGTTTTGTCTGAAGGCAAACGTGTCAAAAAATATGGTGTGATTTTCACATGTCTAACAATTTGAGCTATCCATCTTGAGATAGCTGACAATCTAACTACTGATTCTACTATTAATGCCATTCGGAGATTCGTTTCAAAGCGTGGACTTTCTATAAATTTGATCTCAGATAATAGGCCAAATTTTAGAAAGGCGAAATTTCAGTTGCGAATTTCTCTGAAGAGCTTCAATTAAAACCAGCTACAACAAGGTTTATCTAAAGATGGCATCAAGATGTACTTTAACAATAAATAATTAAATAATAATAATTATTATTATTTTAATAATAATGACCACGACCACGGCCACGGCTACGGCGACGATTTAATACTACAACTTCTACTTCTACGATGATGATGATTATTTTTTTCCGATTATTAGATCAGACTCATTTGAGAGATCAACAGAGCAACATTGAAAAACAATTACTCGGAATTTCTACACGTCAAAACTATTAATAAAAACTACGTCATAAACTATTAAAACTTGTGCACATTATTTATCAGCTAATTATAACTTTATTAACACGACTGAATTATTTAATTAAACGATTATTACGATTGATGAAAAAATTGAACAGATTTATTTGTCAAATTCAAGACGCTAGTCTATTTATTGAATACCTACCGTTTGTTTTTTTTTCAAGTCTAAAGTGGGGGTGAGGAAAATACCATTTCTTTTGTTAAACGAATCAGTGGAGGATCCATGGTAGTACTGATAGACAATTGACTTGATAAATCCATGTTAAAGAATTTTATTATTGAAAACGAACAAACAAACTGGTATTCTAGCGACGATAAATATTGGGTTTCTTTGACAGTCAATCTGAACAAAAACTGACCCCAATTGAAGTCAACCCGTTTCTTTTATTGCTATTTTGTAATTTATTGCAGGGTCTGACGCGTTTCATAATGTACAAGGTACCTAACATTGCTGACGTAAACGTTTGCATCATTATTTTTAACCTGTTACCCATCCCATCTGATGGTTTAAATACTGCAAGCTAAAATAAGTAAACGTATCAGTTAGAAGTTTTGCAGCTCTAGGGTAGCCACCATATAAACTAACATTTATATTATATTTGTTAAGTAGCATGGAAAATTATGTCATTTACTTGCTAGCTACCTAAAGCGTTTGCGATTGTTCAACTTGCATAGCAATACAAGGTGGTGATTGCAAGTGCTGCAATAGTTGTATTTTGTTGTTTGGTGCCTAGCGGTTGCTGTCTAACCCTATTTACTTTCAATCTTGCTGTCAACCAGTCAGTCAGTTAATCGAAAATATACATAACAAGGATTTAAAACGTGCAAATACAAGTTGCACAAGTCTGGGAGTGGAAGAGTGCAATTTTTAAGAACTAAAAACGTGTTCAGCTTTTTTATTAAAAACAAACAGAGCATTCTACGAAAGTTATAGCCCTCTACGAGTCGTATACGACGTTTAAAAACAATTTAAATATTAAATAGTTTTAGTGTTGACCGAAACAAAAATTAAGATGCAAAACCCCACAGTGTTGTGCGACGACTTAAATCGTTTAAAAAAAATTAATTAAAGATGTGGTTTCAAAGTAAAACTACAAATTTAGTTGTGAATCCAACTGTTAGATTTGACAACTTAATGAAACCCTAAAGCAAATTGTTCAGACTGTCAACACTACACTACAGCTTTGTGCGAATGATAAATATCAACCTCCCCTGCGCATGGTTATAACAGGCAAAGGCTAGGTTGGCAAAACAAGTGTTTTTGAACATATAAAATTTACGTTGCAAACCCATGCTGCAACTAATATCAATTTCAAGTATCACGTTGTAAGTTTAACTGGTTTAGCTGCATTTAATGCTGGAGGGCAGACAATTTACTCGTTATATCAATTTATCGCAGGTACAAAATATTTCGATATTACATCCCGTCTTGCTGACGAGGTCGAAATAGCAAAGTTCAACCACATCCAGTGTTTAGTAATAGAAGAATATGGAATGTTGGGGATACGATTTTTTGATTTGCTAGACAGGCTCACACGCAAATCACAGCCTGTGAATAACAGGTACTCGTTTTCAAATATCCATCTTCTTCTAGTTGGAGATCCTGGTCAACTTTCCCCGATAATGGATAACAGCCTGTTCAAACCAGTTCAAGTTACAGAAGACGTTTAATCGCAAACATACAGACAAGCTCAAAACGTATACCAAACGTTTGATCAGTGCTTCGCCCTGAAGCACATCTAACGTCAAGAAGGTAGCGATGAAAGTTAAATGAGATTCAAGGAGTTTCTCACAAGATTAAGGTACAACAAGATTATTCAGGATGATATTATTTATATTCAAAAACGACAATCCAGTTTTCTTTTTGACGCAGAACAAACAAGTTTTGAAAGTCACATTTATGTTTTTCAAACCAATGCTGAGGTTAGTTTGCACAATAAGAAAATGATAACTCGATTCTTTCCGTCGCACATTGAGTTTTTAATGGTGATGTTTCATTTTAAGTTGCAAAAGGAGCTCCAGTAATACTACAAACAAACCTGGCCACCTCGTTTGGTTTATGTAATGGTAGCAGAGGGACTGTGATTGATATCATAGTCAATAAAGACCGGTTCTCATCGTTTCAACTAAAGAACAAAAATTTAACAGCTTCAGATGTTTATTGCTTTATTGTTCACTTTCCAAGCTACATAGGAACAAACGTTTGGCGCACTCCGCGGGGAACTGGAATTATCATATTTTCCCAGCCATATCTAGTTCGTAACTTGCACGACACCATATCAGTAGAAAAGTTTGGAATAAAGCTGTGCTACAGGTTGACTATACATAGAGTTCAAGGACTTAATCTACCTAAAATTGCTTTATGTCTTGGGCGTGATGAAATATTTTCTGGAATGGATTACGTGGCTTTCTCACGGGTTAAACGTGTGAACGAAATTATGATTCTGGACGCGGTCTTTAACAATAGACTTACAGACAAGAGGTGCAATGTGGATTACGTAAAACTTGAAGAAGACCGACTTGCAAAAGCTGAGACAAAATATTTGACGCTTGCTAATTTGCAGGAGCTTTGCTGTATAAATACAGAAATCCAAAGCTTTGAGTTTCAAGACGATCCGCAGCCTAAAGACGACTCGGTGCCTTTGCAAACTACTTGCTCACAGAAGAAACGTGACTTTGATTCTCAAAACTTTTTTTCAACTTCCAAACGCTCCAAATTAAATTAACTAAAGTTACCCCTATATTTATAATATAAAGTCAATTAGAAGCTGGGGTCTTTATTTATTATATATTAAGTTAAGAATTGTAAAATATTTACTTGCAGCTTATTTTAACTATGGCAGAACAAGCATTCTAAAAAGCTGCTTCAACGAATAAAGTCTCTGCCGAGGATTGGTATGCCGAATTTTCTATATTTCAATTATATGGACTTGCTCATGAATCCTTTTTGGCAGGACCTTTATCAGCTGTTCTTGCCTATTGCTCTGCCAATAGTATTCCAGTTATCATGATTGACACTTTATTTTCGGCAATCAAAAACCAGAAAAAGAAAAAAGAACTTTGTAAAGCCATGGCGACTCTGGAGAAAAAAAATTGTTTCTTAGAACCAGCAAGAAAGCACAATCATTATGGCTCCAAGAGTCCAAAAAGAGCTAAATGTAAGATTAACCGATGCTCATATGACAGTAAAATTTTTACTCGAATCACATCCAGATGTTTTGTTAACTCTAGTCAATCATAAGGATTTTGCAATCATAAAAAATCATGCTTGGTATTTTGAATCAATATTTGTGTCTAATCTTGAGCATTTAAAAAATGTAAATCCTACAGCAATTAAACCTTTTCAAACTGATTCAAAGTTAGAGTTCACATATTTTAACGGGACGGAAAATAATGTTCATGTGTACCATGTAAAGCGCAGCTGTAAAAACTGCAAATAGTCTAAAATTTTAATTTTAATTTTAGTCTTAAATTAGCAAATTATAATAATATGGGTTGTGGAAGGGTGATGCGATGGAATAAATACATAGATAAAGATATCCTTGGGAAAAAATTATAAAACGTATATAAGCAATGTTGACGTTAGTAATGTTTTATTTAGCATTGATAAGTTGTTTCAAAAGCATAAGTATGACATCTGATAAAAATGGAAAAGAAACTAGGCAGTCCTATTTAAATAAACGTTTTTCGGGTTCTTTTTCGGGTTAAGACTGGTTCATAACTAATCAAAAAAAATAGGTTAGTTAGAAAAACGTTTTGACAGAACTAAACAAATTAAATTCATTTTTCTTGCACAGTGCCGCGCGAAAAAACTTTCCACGTAGAAAGATCCAATTGCTATGGATAAATGAGGTTTAGGCGGGGGATTCAAAAAATCAGGCTAGTATTGCGTCATCCAACAACTATAAAACGTTTGTGTTAGAAATAGTAGATGCATTTTCAAAGAAACGGTACACTAGATATTTAAAAAATAAAACATCAATCGAAATGATAAATGCTTTTAAATCTATATTAAAAGAAAGTGGTGCAAAACCACGGTATTTGTTTGTTGATAGAGGTACAGAGTTTTTTATCTCTAATTTCTAAAGTCTACTTAAAACTAACAATAATAAAACCTATCATATAATTTTTCATATTAAAAGTTCTTTTGCATAACGCTATATTCGAAATTTATTTACTAAAAATGAAAGATACAGAACGGAACGAAATACTGATAGTAATATAGATGTGTTACCTCAATTTACAACAGCTCTCAATAACACATTTCACCAAACTATAGGTATGAAACCTGTACAAGTAAACACACATAATGAGCATGTGGTTTGGCGCAAAATGTTTAAAAAAGAAATTCTTGAGAGTAACACAAAACGTTTACGAAAACCTCCAAAGTATAAAGTAAACGATTTAGTTCGTGTTTCAAAGATTAAAGATTTGTTTAAGAAAGGTGGGTTATTTTTTTTAAATTTCAATATAAACTTAAAACTGGACTTCAATAATTATTAGTTGTAATTAATATCTCAACAGGATATGCAGCCAGTTGGACAGTTGAAACGTTTAAAATAAGGAGTGTTCAAGATACAAAACCGTATACATATATACTCGAATATTTAAAAGGTGAAAAAATTCAAGTAGCATTTTACGGATTAGAAATAAAACTTGTTTAAGTAGAAACCAGTCGATATCTACCGTCAAAGCAAAAGTATTTACGTTACTTCTACTAGTGATGCTGACATCTTACAAGCTCAGCAAAACACTAGCTGAAATTTTGTGTGCAAACTTTCACCGCCAGGACTTGAATTTGATTCCCACCGATATAAAGTAGGCCTTCTTGGTATTTTATATAATGCTGAAGCCCTTGTGGTAGTTATACAAGCTTTAATTTTACCACCAGAATCTCCTATTTTGATAACCCCAACTATTACACTTGCAGCTCTAATATTTTCAAATTTAAAGCGATTTGAATTTACAACAGTTAATTACAAAAAAATGGCAGAAATTCCATTAATGGAATGGATATCTGATACTAGTGACGTATTAAAAAGCGTCGGAATTCCTCTTGCCATTTTACAACAACCTGTTAAAATTGATCTTTATGTAGCCAACGTTACAATTCACAATAAATCACCTAAACCTAATCAACATGTGATAATGGCAAACAAACTTGCAACTCTTTTAGGATTTTCCTAAATTCGCTTTTCATCTGGCAAGTTTACTTTTCTTGGATTTGCAAGTCAAGCGACATTTGAACAAATACCAATCGGAACAAAATACAAAATTCACTATTGAGAATAAGAGACGGACGAAAATTTAATTAAAATTAGTCAAAAATTTGAAGGTATAGTAACAATTTTGAAAGACATTAAAAGTTTAGGACATGCAGACTTTAAAAAATATTTTAGTGATTTAGTTCAAAGACTTGAAAGTATACCCGAAATTTTGAAATCTCGTGGGATACTGACAAAAAATTTCAGTTGAAATTTAATGATATAAATCCAAACTCTTATGTACAGTTTAGTCAAAAACATATAAATTTTTTGGGTTTGTCACGTGAAAAGTATTTTCCGGGAACGTACATATCTAAATTGCCCTTTAATCAAGTCGAGTACGAAATAATTCAAGAACAAGAACACGTTTACCTTCGGTTTGGTTTAGCAGACTTGTACAATATAACATTAAATGAACTAATTGGAATGGATGTTGCTGACATGCTTAATGTGATCAATGAATCTATGGAACATCAAATATTTCCCGATACTGAAATAAGATTTGATAACGACACCGAAAATTTGTTTCCTAACAACTTAAGAGAAGATATAAAAATAAAACTACCACCCGCGGTTGTAGAATATTTTAATATACCAGATGATACTGAATTTACTTATACCACCCCGATTCCTGTTGGGAATGCAGTTGTTATTGCAGAAAAGGAAGAAAAAGAGTATATTAAAAAAGGTCAAGACCGAATCGACCCTATAATAAACATTCAACCAAAACGATTATTAGTACTTACTATTCTTATTGCAAACCAATTTTACGCCCCTAATGTTTTACCAGTGATTCGAGATTGTAATTTATCTAAAAACTATTTAAGCGAAACCTGGATCAAATTTTTGTCAGTCGTTTACTTGCCGCTAGCACGAAACAACATCCACGATATTTGTATTTGTATAGTAGACGAATATGCGCGTCCACTTAAATGAAAACCAAACAGCTAAACAATTATCAAATTGCACATTAAACCTATATAAGAGTAATGCGTGATATATTTTGTGAGCAAACTACGTGTATACTATAACCATCAACCAGAGATTTTACTCCCACCAATAACCAAACAATAGGTGGGGCGGGAGATATTGACGACGGTTCCAGTGAAGTTTTAATTCCATTTAATTCAAACAAAATTTCAAGTTCTGTAGCATTATTGGACAAACCTAAACGGATACGGAGGCTAAAAGCTGCGACATGAAGGACGTGCTGAAAAACTGGGCTTTTAAAATTATTAATAAAAAGTGAAAACTAAACAAGATTTATTAACTTTAATCATACCAGCATTACATTAATTAAACAAACAAGTAGTTTCACGTACTAATTTAGTGAAATAACTAACTGGTCAAATACAACAAACAGTTAATACAGTAATTTAAGTCAGCCACGTTCTTCCTGTTCACAAACCATTAGAAGCTGTATCCCTTAGAATCATACGTAACATACATACTAGAGTGATTGTACGTACTAATTTGAGCTGCCAACAGTAAAACATCATTTAGTCATATTTAAGTTGAAGTTAAAAATGGTCAAAAATCGCAACTTTCCACAAAACAAAAAATCAATTTCTACCAGTGAAAATAAAGACATTCAAATCAAGGCTATACTACTTGGTTTTCGTGCTGAAATGAGGAAGAATTTTAAGCAACTAGAAGATGATAACTTAACAATCAAGGCAGAAAACAACTCATTAAAAAATCAACTCATCCACATTCAAAATGAAATTTTATTCACCAGCAACTACCATTGTCGCTCCAACGTAATCTTTTTAGGACTTAACATACAGCCTTACTCCGACAAAACCCATATTAGGACCGAAGTCTTAAAAGTCCTAAGTGTAACATCTCAAACTGACCTTAAACCTTTATCCTACGAAATTATTCCCTGGATGGAAAAATGGTGTGTTAAATGCAAGTTTCCATGAATAAGAGACTGTCAAGCTATACTTGCTAAATCCTCACTTCTTAAAAATACAAACTCAAAATACAAAATTATCGAGGATTTATCACCACAGCAAAAAAAAGTCAAATCTCTTCTTCTCAATACACGTGCAGAAAAATCAAATACGGAACCAAAACTGAATTGCAAGATA
>JAQFZE010005017.1:0-10657 GCA_034695245.1 Dicyrtomina saundersi | reverse complement strand
GCTAGGAATTTTATGCTGCATTTGATTTACCACATAAGTTTCATAATGTTTTAAAACGCTTATTTTAAACAAAATGTTAGAGCTAACCCACATTTTTGAAGTGGTGCAAAATGATTTAAGTCATGACAGGCAATTGGAAATTAGGTTAAAAAAAATGCACAATATATTTTTCTCATATACATTAAGATACGCGCTATTTTTGTATCATGTACGTAGCTATGTATGAAAGTTTGTCTTTAAAAGTAAAACTGTTTGAATCTTATTCTATCGTAAATAATAATTAGGATATGGATATAAGCCTACACACAAACTACCCCTTAGTTTAATTACATCTCTGCTGTATTGTCGATTGTGAATGATTGCGATTTGACGTTTTACAAGGGCTTTTGTCAACATATAGTGAGTAGCTTATCTATTTAGCATTCTTATTCCGTTATCCTCCTACCTACGTAAATACAATTGTTTGGTTCCCAGTGTTTATTTAAGTATTTTACTATTTTGTAAAGCATTTCTGGCTTAACTCGATGGAGATGAGTAAAGGTATTATTCGAAAATATGAAGAATCTGTGAACACAAAGGTGAATAACTGACACGTAAATTAGTATGGATGGAAGGCAAATGAGAATGCTTAAGATGTGAATTTTCACATCTGTCATCTCCTCCCTACTTTAACTTTCTACTTTCTCTTCTTTTCTTTAAAACATTTTGCAAACCTGGCAAATCCCTTCTTACCATTATACCTTGGCCATAGCCGTATGTCATGTTATGAATTGATATATGCATAAAACTGATTCGAAAAGCAGACAAGATACAAGGTTACGTACCTAGGTTAGTATATATATCAGTACCCCTCGTATATACAGTAGAAGATGCTAAAGCTTATATTATTCCACTGGAAGCTGATGCCTATATGTGTTCATAAATTGCTGGTATATCTCATATACTTCGTACTATTATATCACTGTTTATAGAAGATTTACTTCCAATAGTATCAACATCAACTAAAGATTGAACTGAAACTGAGCCAAGCCAAAGCCATGGGAAAGGTATAAGCCTATAGAATAGACGAAGAGCATCATCATCAAAGTCATTTTTCCTCATGCCACTCACTTCATCATCGAAGCTTACCGCTTTAGACGAGCAGACTGTTTCACTTTCTCGTTCCTCTAAACTCACTTAGCGCGGTGGCTGACACTATTTTAAGCGAAAATATGTCTACAACGTACTGAATAATGGAAAGAAAGTAATTGCTTTTTTAACAGGAAATTTTTAACATAAAACAAAACTAAAAAGGAAAAATAATAACGTGTCTCTTATAAATTATTTTTGTTTATATTTATTTAATTTTTAGTCATTCTTGAAAAGGAAAATTCGGTTCTGAAATTAAAGTTCATTAGTAAAAGGTGTGAGCTGAAAAGAATACTATTATTTTGGAATTAACTTTCTTAGAGGTAAAACTTGCCAATGTCAACCCTCACTATCAGTAATTACTGCTACTGTATAAAATCGATATGTTGTGTTGCTCGCAATTCATTGTAATATATTACGTATTAATATAGACCCTGTGAATTAATGCTTATGAATAAAGTGAAACGCGAAACACCAGTGTCAACGCTAGAGACTAACTGGGTTCTGTATGACTCAACATACAGGCAAGAGAAAGGGATAGCGCTGCGTTTGTGAAAAAATTGGAGTCAAATTTGACCCTAATGACCAGACTGGACGGTGAAGAATGGACGTTACCTCTTTGTTAGGTGCGTTTCAGTGGACAAGCTTATCTGCGTCCACAACCACAACAACAACAAAAGTTTAATGCCCAAAAAAACTTTCCAACTTAAAATTTCATTGACATGATGATCTCATTTTATATTTTCTGACTGGAACTTTTAAATCTTCATATACTATATTCACCATTTGATTATACAGATGCAGTGTGGGAGGGGGGGGGGGGTTGAGGGTATTTTACAGTCATTCAAAAGTTAATGTCATATATATACAACTGACGCTTCAAAATAGTTAGTCAGATAAAGTCTACATATAAGCCCTTTTTGGTTTTTTAAAAACTCAAAAGAATCGCGAGAAATATGTGTTGAGAGCCCAGAAGTGAGTCACACAATAAGGAAAGGGCAAAAGTAGAGGAAGTGAAAGTCTTTCTTTATAAATGTATAACTTATACAATGGAGAGTATAGCGGTTCTTTCTTTTTCTGTTCGA
Source organism: Dicyrtomina saundersi (assembly GCA_034695245.1). Taxonomy (NCBI): domain Eukaryota; kingdom Metazoa; phylum Arthropoda; class Collembola; order Symphypleona; family Dicyrtomidae; genus Dicyrtomina; species Dicyrtomina saundersi. The sequence continues at coordinate 8,444 of JAQFZE010005017.1, read as the reverse complement.
AGATACACAATAGTTTCTGAATTTTCCAAACTAAACCACAACTTTCTCCTGGACACAAAGTTAAACTAGAAGTACAATAAGAGAAAGCTCAATGAATGTGTTCTCTAAGTCTAATGTCCTTCTGCTAAGTCTGGAAAGACCTAAACGAAACCAAACAAATTAAAGCATCCAACCCCAATTCCAATCCAAGGTAAGGGTGAGCTCTTCAAGTAATACCAATCTGTAATTGTATACTTTCTCTTCTTTTTAAGACTGCGGAAGCAACACGTAGGATTTCATTGCTTCCAAAACTTGGTTGTCTTCTCCGTCTGAGCGTTCAATGCAATACAATGCCATGAAAGTTATAAGACTGGGGAAGCGGGAAGGGAATGGAAGGATGAGGAGTCCATAAAGTTACGGCTAAGGATTTCAACTTGAGATTTCCCTACTCCTCTGTACAATTTAGGAGACTTTTATGTGTAATCCTGGACTGCGACATGTGACTGGGAAGAACCAAAACCAAGCATTGGCTTGTATGTAGCTACATACTTTTTAAAGAATGTACTTTAAGTTTCTTCACGGAAACTAAGGAAGCAGCTATGCCTGGAGAAGATTTGCAACTGCAACCCAGCATTTAGCTATATAGATGTAATATATCTATATATATCTAATCATACAACCACACTACAGCTTTAAAAGAGAAAGTAGCATCCAATTTAAATCTGCATTCAAATGCCTAAATCCCATGATAAAAGAGAAACTTTAATGTGCTTTGCTTTTGGTATAGTGCATGTCTTCCTTCGTTTGCCCAGATGCTAGCGTAATATGCTGAGACTATATGAAAAGGTAATCCGAATCTCAATAGCCCAGCCTTACATGTATTTCTTACCGAAATGCAAACCAGAATATCTGTATTCTTGAACGGTGCAAAACCTTCTATTTAAAACTACTTTCGCACAAAAAGCATTACATACATGTATGTAATGGTGCGTAGTAGTAGTCTACACAATATATTTCTGAGAGCTTGTAATGGAATTGTTTTAATTTTGAATAGTTCGAAGCAAACTTTAAAATTTCGGGAATAATATGGAAAGTATATTGCACAAACTTGTTTCTATTAGTAATATAGCATTCTTTATACTATTGTTACATATATGCATATATATTCGTACTATAATATAGTGGTCAAAGCTATATAAGTACATGCCTTGCCCAAGAACAGGCCCAGGTTGTCTAACTATCCAAATGTTAGAGGGAAAGGAAAGTAATTCGATGGAAAGGAAATCTACGCCCTCCACATACCCCTGCTCGCTCTTCCCTTCCCAATACTTTCATTCCTTTCTCCACCGACTGACATACATGTAAAAGAGGAATTCTGAGCGAGCGTAATGCAGATAATGGGCAAAGGGAAAGCGATGGAGGCTCGTCAGGGAATATATTATAATTTGGTGGATCTCATCTGAGCAAATGAAACCGATGAGCTTTTTAATTTAGCCACATGCACTCATCAGTGTCATCTGTTTCATTCTCATTTCAAGAAGGCAATCAGCGAGGGACTGAGGAGCATGTGAGTGACGAGATTGTAAAGAGTAACCTATGTGCAATTTTCTATTGTACAAACAACAAACACCCACCACACAATATGCAAAATTCGATACAAAATGTAGTACTATTTGTGTATATCACACAAACCTACATTCCACATTACTACGTTAAAAGGTTTAAAGGTTTAAATATCACTACAGCGACAAAGGCCCCTCCGCTCGCAATGTTCTACAATGTAGGAGTAATAATTGAAACTGTGCAAACAAGCTTTAACGTTCCAAACATCATTCAAAAGAGAAAAGCAACAACCAACACTCATGATCACGTCCCGGTCCCGGGCCATGGTGAGAATGAGGGAGAAAGCTAAAGTGAAAGTACTCTAAAGAAAATGTAAATAGAATAGTTTCTATTTTGAAATTTAAAGCTAGGCAACTTTATGTGAGCTCCCCAATCCTCTAACGTCGTTCATTCACTTGTAAATTCTATACTACTATATTTTATGCTGGCTATCTCCTACACCTTCAAATGCTTTGATAAACCAACAAAACACTACTAGTTCCGATTGAGCACTCTTCAATTTTCACTCACGTGTGCAAAGATATGCGGGTAGTGCGGGTAAGCGGGTTTGATGTATTTTCTCATTTGTATGCGGTACAATTATTTCCACTTCCCACCTCCTCCCATTTTTCCTCCTTCTTCTGTTCTATTCTATGCCGGGCCCGGAATCCATAGTGGTTCCGCAAAATATTTTGTTACACAAAGTTTTTTTGTACAGATTTTATTTTCATTAGTACTAAAGTGATTTGCAAATTCGGCATATGTACTGACTAATCAGAGCGTGAAGAAGATTTTGTGTGAAACAATTGAATTGATAAAAAATAACTATTGATGTAGGTACCTACTGAAATGAAGCAAAACATGATTGCCCCGCGTTTTTGGGTTTCTAAACTTTTTTCCATATTTCTGCTGTTATTTACTATTTTAAAATTTAAAGCAGTTGATATTACAATCAAAGGAACTTACAGTTCTTCCTTGAAGAAGTACGACGGCACAGTCAAGTAGAACCATTTGTCCAGCACGTGCTACAATCGTGATAGTGGTTCGATTACTCTCAAAATATGGTCCATAGTTTCTAGCTGAAGAGGGTAAATAAAAGGGCTCTAGAGGTGTCAAGTTGTCTGCTTCCTCAGATCTTCCGTCCGCAGAGGGTGAGGGTGAGATTTTGGAAAATAGTTGTCGATGATGATGAGACTGTTGCTGAGAAGTGGAAGCAGCGGCACTTGCAGTTGAGGGAGGATTTAGTGAAGGCGACACTCCTAATGAAGCATGCCTATAGACGCGGGCAAGCATACTTGGACTCGGACCACTGCTTTCACTCGGCCTCACGAGCGTCTTCCCCAGCATCATTGTATTAGGTCTCATTGTCATCCGCATGGGCATTGTCATTCCAAATTCGAAACGAGTATTCTCCATCTCCATACGCCGCATTAATATTGTGTGATTACTCACATTGTTGTAGTGAGGATAATGAGGTCGGGTTTCCCCGACTCCGGTGGGAGTTAATACTGTTGATCGGGAGGATGCTTCATTAGTTTCTGTAATTTTAAAAAAATAATGGCAATTAGTTTTTTAATCAATTTTAATAGATACATGTGTGATCAAATATGAAATTGGCAGCTAGAAGAAAATTTAACTTCAGATTTGAACTTATGTACACTTTTCACTAAATACCTTTAGTAATAATAATTTTGGTATTTTAGTGTTATTGAAAGTTAAAGTTTGGGAATGGTAATTTGTATACCGACAAAAAACGATAGAAATCAAGGAAGCTATAGAAAACAGATGACTTTCACTGCCGAAAGGCAGGAATGAAAGTGAAGACCTGGCATGAATCCAGTAGACTTAAATAAACCACAGTATATATATATATTACCCATCTATATCAAAATACATATACATATAGAAGCTCCTTCCTAATAAAACTATAGACTCTGGATAATTCATGCTTGCTAACTTGTGGACGGCAGGATGGTTGAAAAACTTTGAGTCCAATGAAGAGACTATACTGCATAATTTAAATACTAAAATCAAAATCAGGATGGGGAAAGTATTCCTGGACTCACACAAATTGGACTTGAAGTCTGAGACCGCATTGTATGGTGATGCAAGCATATAGCCTCTAAACATAGAAAACAGAAATCTACAGACAATTTATGTACATATTTCACATAAAGTAGTTTGGATAATAACAACTATTTCCATCATAATAATGTCCACAACTTTTCGATTTCTTTGAAATAATATCCCGCTTTTCCTCAACTTTAAACCAAATACCAAAGTCAGAGCCAATTTACTAAAAAGCAGGATTTAAGATACAAAGTATGTTATCTGCTAATTACAAGTTTTAAAACACTCTGCCTTGTCCCACTGAACTTGAATATTCCTTTATACATACAGTTTTCTTCTGTCAAATTATAATTATTACACATTTCTGTCTCTGAAACAATGAAATTTTTACTTGATTTAAACCTTTTAAAAAATTGTAGGTAGGACTTTTTGAATTTATGTAATGAACGAGGAATAATAATATTTGTAGAGCATAGGTGTGTAAGTGGCAGCAGCACAAAAAATAACAGACGAGTTTTGTGGCTTGTTGGCATAGCCGGATTTCGATATTTTGAACATTATGCATAATGTGACTGTAAATTATGAAACTATTACGACATTACCTGACTAGGCCATCATGACTTTGTATAATATATCCCTAGTGCCATACTGTCAATGCGTATGCCTTGTTTTCAGAATATCCGCAGAGTACTTTTCCCCCTTGAAAACTGAACTAGTTTTCCTACCTGCAAAATGAATCCCTAATGTACCCAATACCCAGCAGGACGAAGCTCACAACCAAACCAGGACCGTGGATACCTATACTGTAGGACGCAGGAATGCAAACGTATAGTTCAAATACTCTTGGAAACAACTGTGAAGACTGAATAGGGAAAAGTTAATGTTGATTCAAAGGAAAACCTTGCGATTCTGGCTCCAGCTACACAGACTACTACAACCAGTACCAGAGCTAGTACCAGCACCAGTACCAGTGAACTGAGAGTGAGGACGAGTAAAAGTGAAAGCTCAAGCCCCAACCAACTTTGCCCTGAAACTATTTCCTTAGCTCAATTATTAATACGTGTGATTCAAATTCATACACGCTCCATTCTATCTGTACATAATTTCTCAGAGGAAACTTGGTGAGAGATCACTTGGCTTCGTTTCCTTAGTCTGGTTTGCTCCCTTTGGGTTTGGTGTGGGGAACAAATGAGAAGGAAATTGTAACTCTACATCCACACGCATAGACTACAACAAGACTATCTGTAAGAGAGGAGACTCTCGACGACGGCGGAGACTGTATAGGGAGGTGAGTAGGTAGTTGCAGTGGTTTGGAAACTTTTTCGGGTGTAAGCCATTTCTTGATCCTTTTGAATTCATTCTAAAATTCTGGAAGTAAATGGAAGATATAGCCTTTTCGCTGACGGTAGTGCTGAATTATTAATTGAGCCAAGACTCAAACTGTCTTGTCATTTGAAAATACGAAAATTCCCAATTTCATATTTCTATTCGTTTGTATGCACATGGCAAGTCTGAATTTGAATAAATTGAAGGGATCACTATTTATTTTAATACCATAACCCATAACCAATGATTATTATAGGTTAGGAATAGAGTAATGTAAACCCAGGCTTTGCTCTGCTCGTTATTTGAGTGCTGCTTTAACATGATATTTGTGTTACCAGAATATAGAAAATTTGATTGAGGGAAAAGTTGCCATTTTAATCTACCTAGACTCCTATGTCTCCATAAGCGCGTATGCTTTACAGGCTTTTAAGCTCAATTGAATAAAATCAATTTTTGGTATTATGTAATGACTATAGTATTGATTGAAGTAAGAATTTTCGTAATAGTGTAATCATTGAAATTGATGTAATGATATCAATACAAATCAAATGTAATCCACGTACTTAGTTTTTAGTACAATAATAAAGTATTTCCATTTTTGGAGGCATGATGTAAATAACCTATAGAAATGACAATCGGAGACGGCTTCTAGATAGGCATAAACATTTACTTTTTGCAGAGTATTAAAACTATGAATTGGTTTTAAAACTAAAAATATGGTTATGTTGTGAGTGCTGTCTAGCTTATTGAAAAGAGTAAATTATAACAGATTTTGCTTGCTACTAGAAAACTTAAAAAGTATTTGAACAGCGTCCGTAGGACGGGCCACTTTACTTATATCCGAAATATGGCTATATTTCCAAGTTAAAAGTTTGAAGTTCGAACTTTCACCTACTTAATTAATGATAATACTTTAACCCAATAATATTACAAAACACCACTTAATACCACATGTTTAGCCCACAAAAAATAATAAAAACTTTTCATAGCATATGATCTCAAGATATTGTATACAACAAAAAACTAGGAGAACAAAGTTAATTAATTTATCTTTATATTTGAAATTTCCCTTACTATTAAATGTATACATCAAAATTATGAGGGAAAACTAGGGAACGTTGAACTAATTCCAATCTCAAGAAACTCAGAGTAGATATACACACTTGAGTCTTTCGCAATATAAATTCCAGAGCCAATAGAAATTTACCCAGCTGTTTTCGTCTTTCTTTTTTGAGTAAAATGAAGTTAAAAAACGAAACTTGCCTAGACAATATGTGTATGGAAGAGTGGAACATAATCAAACTTATATAACGATAACTTTTATACTCTTTATATGGGCCGCGCTGTTGCTGCTGCTAAAAAGTTCTCCACTTTCACCATACTATATACATACTGTCAAACAAGCCCTTCTTCCCACCAATACTAAACCTTAGCACAAGTACCAAGCTTACCTCATACCCCAAATAGTTATGTTACAATGCCGCATCTGCACATTACAGCCTGAAATTAGGATGCTGACGTGGGTTCGGCTGCGTCTACAGAGTCTACAGAACAGATGCACAGGGTGAAAGTGAAAGAAAGGCGGAAAAAAATTGATTTTCAATGAAGTACAGCATTTGTTGTAGGTGTATGTACGTATCAACATTCTGCATTTTCAACAAGGACAACCTAGAAAACGTGAGTTCTACATATTTCCGTCCGAGAAAGGGGAGCAACTTTAACTTTTACAAAACAAAATAAGGCATAAAATTTCAGAGCGGGAAAATGTTGTATAAAAAGATTGAGCCATGAATTTTCCTACCGTTACCGTTACAAACAAACTACAAAACCAGAACCATGCCATCTAATTTGAAATCGGAAACCACACACATATTACCTGTTTGCAATATTCATTTTGAAAATCAAAAACCCGGCTATTTGTTTGATTTTTATGTGTTGGGAAATATACAGTGTGGATTACAAGTTTTCATAAGCAAAAGTTTTTCGTATAGGCTAAGTTTAATTTAAAAGCATCCGGAAAAATTCTCTTTTCTTTTAGAGATACTTTAGCTATATGTCTTTATAGAAAACAGACTAAACATTGCTGGGACTCCAACATTGCAATATACAAGTGCCTCAAGATAAAGGGAAAAAAGTAAATGTAAAAAAATGTGATTCACAACTATTATTGAAATCAGTGAGGGGCTTTCTAAAGTTCTAAAATTCTGAATGCGAATACCAAGACTTTCTCCCCTGTTACATTACTGGCCGAGACTAGAAAAGCTTTTTACTCCGAACCTCTAAAATCCAAAGGAATCCAAGAGGGAATGCTTAGTCTAACAGTCTGATTGCAAAATCCTTTTTTTTCTCTATCGTCCTCTCAGACATTACTTTGTACGATTACATATAAGCAGTGCAAACACTCCCGAGTGAAAGTTTATGTGAGTCACATACATGTAAAAACATAGAAGGACGACGCACACACCATATATAGACTCATATGAGTAGGGAGTCATATATTTAGATAGAAGCGATCATAAGTATTAGTGGGGACTTGGGACGTACAAATGTTTTCTTTTTACAACGACGAAAAAAAGTACAGCAGCACAGCAGCAGCAAAGCGAAACAGAAGCAGAAATAGCATCAGTCTCAGTCCCCGTACTAGCAGTGCAAGTACCAGTACCAGTACCAGAGACCAGCTTTGGCTCAACTCAACGAGAATGTAAGCATCATCAGATTTTAGAGGTTGACTTTAGCTACTTCAAGCAAAGCTTTCACCGCTTTCACATATTCTTCTACTGATGGGCATGCTGCTGCAACGCTCCAATTCAAGCTGGCATGTCTCCAACATCATTTATCCGAAATAATTTCCCATATGCACAACAAATCTTACTCCAGTAGTTCACACACCTTAGATTTCGATTTCGATTTGACAAGATGGCAGCTAAAAAAGTACCGTAGTACACAACATCAGTACAAGATGTAGATTTAGCAAAGTTCTGAATTCTGGGCTGTCTAGGTTTGGACCTTGGACTAACCGTAGACAAAGGTTCATTGAAGAATTTCTTTTTAAACTTGTGTAAAATATGCGTTAGGTCTGAATACTCAAGACCTGATATTTAAAACTACCCAAAGGCAGTATTTCTACTGCTAATCAAGGGGGAAAGGTTTTACTTTATTTCATATTCCTTTAAAATCTATCATTAATTAAGTATTTTCGTATTTCCAAGAAATTCAAAACTTGCTTTGTACTCTAAAGCTTTTCAAAGGTAACTTTCCTAATTATTTCAAATTGAAAAGTATTTTCTTTTTCTTTTTTTGTGCTTTTTTTATCTTTTGTTACATTTTAATAATGCATAGGATTTAAAAGTATAAACCAACCTTTGTGTAAGTAATTATATTATTACTGTGAGGTAGGGTGAGAGTGCCTAATAGTGGCCACCCTCTAATTGTGGCCCCCTGCTCTATTTGACAAGGCCGTCACAACA
>JAQFZE010005016.1:0-10658 GCA_034695245.1 Dicyrtomina saundersi | reverse complement strand
ACGGTGGCTGCAGAGACTCCTAAAACAGTCCAGATCAGAGTCATTGGGAATGACGAGTGTCGAGACTTGTACGTAGGGTTTTACAACGTCACACAAGAAAAGGTAATCTGCGCCCTACCCTTCTCATCCACCCCCGCCGGCACCTGTTTAGGGGACTCCGGTGGACCACTTATTATAGATAGAGACGGAGCTCGAATTTTAGTTGGACTTGTGAGCGCAGGTCGGGTGAAGGATTGCGCTGGTCTCAAGAACCCATCCGTTTTTACAAGTATCACATATTTTCATGACTGGATTGTTGCCCATGCAATTTAGAACTCATGCATTTCGCTTGACATATTATGGAGATATAGTATATAATATAAAATTAAAACCATGTTTAATATTAATTATGATTGTGTTGCTACTTTCAAACTTGTGTCATGCACAATCCGTCGAAGTGTAATTTATTCCTAATAAAAAATACGAATGTCAAATGTAGCTATCTGCTAATATTAATTCGTTACATATACGGAATTTTTTGCAATAGTACACGGGGTGTATACTATTCAATATATTCAAATTCCGACATCCCAGTCCCAGTGCATTAATACTCACCCGTGTACTGCCATATAATAGTGTGTTAAACAAACCCGTGTATTATTCAAACGCGAAAGGCTAAAAAACAGTGGACGGCGGACAGCGGACTACAGGGATCGGACACCGTTATTTAGATTTTATTATTATAGGGATATGCGGGTAATCTATATATTCAAGTTTAGAAAGTTTTGGAGTTGTGGTTTACATGAAAATTGTTGCAAGAAAGAAATTGTAATGAGGACAAACAAAGCGGAATAAAAATTCATTTTTCTTCAACTTTTCAAAACTTTGCTGTATCTAAATGTGTAAGCAAATAATGCATTGGCTTTGATAAAGCTACTGACAACTTGAATACTGCTACTACAGATAAATGATGGTTTAAAAAGTAGTAAAGCAAAAACGAAGGGTACACTATTTCCTAGTGACCTATTGACGCTCACGACAAGGAAGAAAAATTAGGAAGAAAATTAAATGAAGCGCGTTTTCCGGTGTGACGATAACTAAACGCGTTATGTATATTAATTATATTGGAACTTGAGACCCTCCAACTAAAACTTTTACAACACTTACATACAAACTAGACACGACATACTGACCCAGAGTATATGCTGCTATAACAAATTTACACAAACGCCCACCTTTCCTACTGTATGAATTTCCTGTTCGTGTGTGACATTGTTTTTCTAGGAAACAATGCAGAAGGTTGACCATCCAAGTATCTGTCATGTCATGTCGTTCTCCTGTTAGTTTTTGTATTTCTATTGAAATGTTTCGGGGCGTTGGAAGGCGTGTTATATACATGCTAGAATGAAATTGAAAATTTAACAAAACGAAGTTTAGATTAAAATTAAAAGGTATTCTACAGTTGACTGTATTCATTACCCAGATACAAATGGGTAAACTCTTGTAAGTAATATAAATGCACAAATATTTTCTTTCAGTCACTATTACAGCTTCATGTTTAATGTGATTGGAAATGTAAGCATTAATGCACATGCAAAATTCAAAAATATTGCAAATTAAATGCCAAGTGGTTCAGCCTTCATGGGTTCAATAAATTTTAAAAAAAACTAAGTTTTCCTAACAGTAACATTAACTAGAATTTTATTAGCGCGTTGCTGTAACCCCAATCCCAATAAAAATTCAACTAGAAATGCTTCTTATAAAAATCCCTTTAAAAAAGTGGATTGGGCTATATGTCAACTTTAATTAATTGTTTTTGTATTTTCAAGGGCTTTAAATTAGTCAATAGTCCATCCCTTGTTAAAGGTTGAAATCAGTCAATTATTTCAAGAGGTAAGTAAATTACGTATGTAATTAGGGTATACCAATATATAGGTAGCAAAAAACTAAAACGTAAATACCTTGTACTAACACTCCAGAGAGAATCAAGCTGACTTGACAAGTGGCATGAGTTCAATGCGTAGTACACATAATCTAAATATTGATTGGACTTACTCAACGCATTGGTGATCTGCCTAAGTGGCCCTCGATCAGCAAAATACATATAGCCGCAATCCTATGCTTAGCAAAAACGTTTACGCACTTGAGTCAAAATTATGTCCACGCCGCAATTAATACACATAACTAAATAATTACTAAAACTCTTGAAGTGATTTATTGGACGTAAATGAGAATTGTTTTCCTCGTATTTAATTAACCAATTTTATATTTATATCTATTTTGAATATTTGAAGAGAAGTTTGGCAAACTAGCATAAGTCGATTTCTTTAAAAATTCGATTATTTGCGTTACCTATGCAATTCAACCAGAAATATTACAGTGTTGACTGGTTATAAACATCAAAGTTCAACCAAAGAAATTTTGAAAGTAGCCAAAATTTCATTTTTTGTCAAGCTATATACACTATCCGTGAGAAAGGCGATATACACTATTTGCTTTTTAGAATCAGAAATTAATTTTTATTAGGTTTTTTTTATAAGGGTACGCATATAATTATTAGTAGGTATTACGATACGATCACATTAATTTTAAATTTCTTATTATTTTTAAATCGCATATATTACATTTTTAATCGAACATTTATTTTATTATATTTTGTATTTTTGTCTAAGTTCTTCCACTTGATTGTCAAGATCTTCAACAGGAACACCATTCGGACAAAATCTGCCGCCGATGGTGGAGCGAACTGTGGAAAGGCCCAATTCAGACTGGATATCATTCACCCAAGTGTATTGATATCCGACTTTTGGGACGGGGAGACAGGTGTAATTCCCTCTTAAACTCTCTTCTTCAAAGAGCAAAAAACTAGTGTCGTAGCCAGTTGCAGCCAGGGATCGCACCTTCCGGTCCACGCCCCATAAAAGACCATCTTCCCCATAAGAAGAGTACATTTCTCCTTTGTAGCCGTTCTTCGTGAACAAGTCGAGACCGATATCCTCCGTATCACTGGAGCCCGTGAGCCGGAGCGATTGTATTTTTGAGCCGTTGATTCTCTCACAGACTGGGATTTCACTTGCAGTTTCAAAAGATCCCAAGGTCACCATCTGGTTTTTAAAATTTTCTTCACGGTAAATTGACCATCTGTGTGTGAACATTTAGAAAACCAATTTTAAAAAATTACAATATGCGCTTTAAATTATTGGAATATTTAAATATGTAAAAATAAATTACGTTTTTATACCACTGATTTTAATCTTTTTTTAAAAATAATTAAATATTATTGCTTTCATATAAAAAAGCTATAAAGATATGGTGTCACATACACTCCTGTGGCGCAGACAGACTTAACCAAGGGCAGGAGTTCAAGGTAAGACGTTAAGTTTGGTTGATTTGACTGAAACCAACGATGGTCGCCTTGATGATCCTTGTCAAAGTACAACCACAACTCCTGGTTGAGACCAGACACGTTCAAAATCTGCCCAAAAAGACAGGTGAACAGAATACAGGCCAAGACTGAGAGCTTGACAGACCCAGTTGATCCGTTCGCCATTTTTTTTAGTTTTGTAACTGACTATTTTGTGGACTAGATTTTAATAAAGGTCTCTCAATAAGTACCAAAGTTCTACTGGGTGTAAAATACAAGTCAACTATTTATTTATATCCAGTATTCAATTTAATTTCATCTGATTATATTACGTGTATAGGCAGCGGGTTGCCATTAAATATTAAAGACTTCATGGTTAGGATGTTCTACGCTATAATTTTATCTCAAGCACCCTAAACGACCACAGGAAAACGTCAATAATCAATCAATCACAGACAGGCTATGAACTTCAATTTAATTAATTTAATCAACATCAGCTATCTTTGTGGTTTTGATTATTGCACTCTATCTGAACTTGAAATGCTTGAGAATGACAGCTATAGAAATATTAAACTGTGTACATACGTGAGTAAATTAAAGTTTATTTCGGAATTGAAAAGCTTTTCGAAGATCTACTTTTATCATTAAACTTGGAATATGTTTTGGAGGTCAGAATATGCAAAGTGGACGGGATCCACTATTACAGAAAATAACAAGAAAACAGGAAACAGAGTTTGCTTAACAAAAATGCAAATAAGTAATTGGGATTAATGTATTCTAAAATGATTATATAGCTTTATCGATATTGTACGAATTTTGTAAGTGAAAAACAAAAATGACTTTTATTCCAATATTTATAGGTATAAACGAAATGCACTATCTACTACAAAAATTTAAATATTTTGATCTCATAATCCTGTATTTAAGTAATTGTTTGTTTTAATTTCGATGAGTTTTATTTAAGGTTTGGCTAAGGTATAAGAGAACTTTTTCATACTATTTTTTAATAGTTCCAAAATATTTTATTTGCATATGATCAAAAAAGGTCAAAACTTTCTTTTTGTGTCATTCTAATTAGCCAAATGTATTATAAGCATACATTTTGTGGCAAGTTCAAAATATCAAAATGGAAGCCTTTCAACTATTTTTTTTTTACAGATGCACGTGTTTGCTAACAATAAGCGTGTTTGTTACTTTTACATAAAGTTTGACTTAAAAAAAATATAATAGTTCAATTTATTCTAATTAGAAATGGCAAACCAAGAGTGCAGCGTTGAAAGTGTTGAAACAAAATCAGCAATAATTAAAAATTTAATTTTACAATTTTTCTACAAAACTTTACAGCCTCCGATTATTATATCTACATTCCCAATAACTAAATATCATACCATATAGTACAGAATACGAAAAATTTAAAAAATTAAAAATTAAAAAATTTGAAATTTTGAAATTTTGAAAATTTTTAGGTTTTTAAATGTTTGCCATGTTTTTTTCTGTTGGGATATTTGAAGTCCAATGTTTTTAGTCTGCGTTGTTTTATGCTTTAATTTTAAATGAAAGTTGTTAAAAAATAATTTTAGGATTGACCAAAAAATCCAAAAACTGATTTTTGTTAGTTAGACCATTTTGCAACTTTTTCTAAACCGATTTTAATGAATGAGATGTCAAACAAATCTCCTAGAAATTTTCTTTAATTTGGTATATTGTTAGTTCTATTCGAATAATAAACTTGGCTTTTATAGCCTGCTAGAATCCCAGCAAATAAATGGCCCACCCTGTATATATAAATGGAAATATAAATACAAGTACGTTAATTGTACCCTATATATAATAAACTGTAATTAATTGCTTAAAAGGCTACCTTTAAAATTTAATAAACAAAGTATATCTACCTTTATGTAAATTATATGCTATGTTAATTAAATTCAAAGAGGTTTGTATTCACAATTCTTGTTCAGTTGAGACTAAAACGTATGCCCAACTATTTATGCTTTACATACAACATTTAACTGTGCAGTGGGGCTGGAATCCGGCCAACTTACATTCCTTGTAGTTGCACCAAATAAAGAATATTTTGGACTCAAATTCAGAACATAATTTAAATTTTTATTTCGCTACAAATTCGTGGGGGTTTGCTGCACTCACGGGCAATACGCACCAACGTATTTTCACGGATTTTCCCGTTATATTTTGTTTTAAGACGAGCATCCAAAATAACTTAGATTTTCTTAACAACATAGTGTGTTTTTTTTGATAAATTGTTTTTGAAAAACCAAAAAAGGCCTTAAATTTTATATGAAATGGTTTTTTTATCCACATTTATAAATTTTATTCAACATATTGAAACTTGATTTTTAAAATTTTTGTAAAAAAACCCATTTTAAAGTGTGAGAAATACAAAAAACATAAATTTTCAAAATTTTCGAAAATTTGATTGTAAAAACAATTTGTGTTGACTTACAGTATACGTGCTTCAAAATTTAAGAATACAAAATTTTTGAACATTCATGTTTTTTTATTTCTCACACTTTAAAAAGGTTTTCTGTACAAAAATCCAGTCAGTACCAATATGCGCAGCCTTAAGAGCTGTATACCTCGTTCACCATAGAGGATGTTTTGGTGAATAAGGAGACAACAAGGCCGCAAGTAAAATTATTCCAAAAAATAAACAAACATACTTATCAGATACGCTTGGGCAAGCTGATTTCATCTGTCGCATTAGTTTTAAGTTTAGTCAAGTAAGAAAACAAAAAATCAAAAAAAAAAGTGTCGCCCCCACCGAGATTTGAACACTCGACCTGTAGCAAGCCTGGCCCAAGGAATGCCTAGGATAGTTTAATATAGGCCATTGCCGTTAAAAATAATTAAAGTTTAATTGCGTGCTTGAATTGTTACAGTGAAAATAATACAGGACAGGGGATAATACGTCCCCTGTCCAAAATGCCAAAATACAAAATCCATGAGTGACTACACTTTTGTTTCGCACATCATTGTAGCACTATGCGTGTATAATATTGTGTCTTCGTATGCCATATAATAATAAACGTGCTACATATGCCACGACGGAGCTCATTAATAGTGTCACACTTAAGCACCCACATGCAATAGACTAATATATTTAATTTTCTTGCGTGTAGAATTTTAATGGCAAGCGACGAATTTTATAGGAATTTGTGTCACTATATTTTCTTATGTAATTTGTTGAACACGTCAACACGTGTAGAATTACCTTCTTATGGTTAGAGTGAGTTCTCTCAAGTTGAACAATCTCATTACGCAAATTAATTTATCCAGTTCATGAGATCCGCGAAAGTAGAATTATATAGAGCTCTACTCACCAAATAGTAATCGTACTAACCAACTTTAAAAGCAAATAGTGCCATTGTTTTCGAGAAATATAAATGCGCCGCCATGCGTGATAAACGCACTCAAAAACTCTAAAGGATTAAATTAGTTCACTTAGTTATTGTTTAAGTATAATACTACTAAAACCTTAAGTATGTACAATCTGCTCAACATTACGGATTAGTAAACGACAGAGACGGTTCAGACAGTTGAAACAACCCACAAAGTTTAGATCAAACAATACGTATCAGAATATTAAAACAATAACATCAAAAAATGCAGTTAACTTCAGTAACTTTCGTCTTTGTCATTATTTCAATACTCCAGCAATCCTCATGCATTCCACAACCCCAAAACTTCCCTTCTTCTGAACAGGAGCAGCATTCAATTCTAGAACATACTTTGTATCCCCTCCAGACATGTCAATTCGTCATCATATTTGAAAGCCCCCGCCAAGAATTTAGCTCCTCCCTCCGACGTACATTGAGTGATATTCTGCGTGGCTTTCGTTCGTCAGCTCAAATTTACAACGATTTTGATGCAGGTAGGCTCTACAGACAAGGTCAGCACTTGAAGCACCACGAGGTGATTTGCTACACGTACGTCATAATTCCATCTGCTTTGCAACTCAGAACAAGAAAACGGTCTATACATTCATTCTTTTTATCACATGACAAGTTACTCCTCTACGTAAAGATCATGTTGAACATCCACCAAATTGTTGACATTGTGATTGTGGTCCTTCCAAAAAAGGATGCAGATCAAGGGGTTAATTTTCAAGCCAAAGAGGTTTGCGAAATTCCCCTAAATTACATTATAGTGACGCTAAATACTAATTACGACCCTCCGCTCCCACCTCCTTATCTCTACAACATTCAGTTGCAATGCGGGAAAATATCTGTTTGCACTCAAGTAATGTTGCCAGACTACAAGTTCGCAGACTACAGATCAGCTTCCTACGCAAAGATTGTGTCCCTTCTTAAGAAGCACCGATCTAACTTTCACGGGTCATCAGTCACCTTTTACTACGGCCACACAGAGGACGTTGTAGGGCTCATGAAGAAATATCGCACGGCAGTTCAAACGTTTTTGTTACGCAAACCTGACGTCGCTTACATTCAAATAACGCAAATCATCGCGTCCCGCTTGAATTTCACTCTTGAAGAGCTACGCCCAGGTTATCATCTAACCGACGTTGAAAGGTGCACTAAGGGCTACATTGCACGCACGTACGGCTCGACCTTAAGTCAGTTTATCTTGTCTCAAGCAGTGGGCAGCGTGTCAGCTAAGTTGCTCTACGGGGTCACGTTAAGCTCACAATCTGACGAGACAGGTCAAAGAAGGTCCAGTTTAT
Organism: Dicyrtomina saundersi; assembly: GCA_034695245.1. Lineage (NCBI taxonomy): Eukaryota > Metazoa > Arthropoda > Collembola > Symphypleona > Dicyrtomidae > Dicyrtomina > Dicyrtomina saundersi. Next base: position 2,616 of record JAQFZE010005016.1, on the reverse strand, counting down.
ACTTTCTTGTCCTGCCATTTGAACTGCAAGTGTGGATCATTTTTGTGTTTGCAGTTGCACTGTTTGTACCAATTTTAAAAGTCACACTGGGCAGAGCAAGTTTCGAAATCGCCGTTGAACTCACTTTGGCCCCATTCACCCTCCAAACACAAACGCTTATCGGGCGCGTGGATTTGACCCACAGTCGTGTCTACACTTTTTGGGTACTGGGCGCTATTCTCATCAACATTATTTTCAGTTCTTACTGGCAAAGCTACCGCCTCGTGGCACCTTCCATAAATGTGAAAAAGACTTCTCAGGATTTAATCAACGAGAATTATATAATTTGCTTTTATGGCTCAAGAGAGGTTTTTCGTCGAGCTGTTCAATCACGAGTGATAATAGATGTCAAGTATGAATCTAACCGTGCTAAACACCTCAAATTATTAGAGCCACATATTGTTTCAATTCCTGGAATATCTGCTGAAACATTTCGTGAAATTTTTGCAAGTGACGGGTTCAGCATCTTAATTGCCAATCATGAGGTCCCAATATATTCGAGACTTCTGTGGGATGCTCATCAAAAATCCTCATTTGTGACAAATGATACTTTTTTTGAGGAAGTTGAAATGTGGCAGTTTTACATGGGAAACGTTGACGTAGCTTTTCAAGTATTTCTAGGCCTATTCAATAGTGGAATAGTCAAGTTATGGTCAAATATGGCGAAGACTTTAGACCTCTGGAACACAAACAAGAAAATAAATGACATATTTGAAAACAAATTAGAAAGAAGGCACGAGATGAATGAAGGAGCTACGCCTTTATCTCTAGACGATTCTTTGGTTGCGTCTGCTTTTTACTGCTACCTCATTGGGATTGTACTTGGACTGCTTGGATTGGTTAAGGAAGCTATTCAGTCGTGTTGGTTAATTATTTAAATTATCATAGCAGAGAAGTAAAGTCAAGTAAAATACTTGAATAATTTCATCGAGTCGTATATCATTTGGAAACTGAAGCCTTTTGTTTTTATTATTTATAATAATGTTGTAAATATCATCATAAATGTGAAATGTGCACGATTTGAAAAAGATCAATTAAAATTTCATACATACGTGCTAAGCTTGAAATTAATTGCCATTTAAGATGTTATAACTAATTATGTACATGTTTATAAAATGCGAAGCGTCTCATTTTATTTTTTTGGTACTGTGAGTCGTACTGAAATAGAGGCACTTCAATTTTTGTGATATACTCCAACTACATGTGATTAATCGAAGGAGATATAGTTATTTTCAAATATAACTAACAAATGTAGACATCTAAACTTTGGTTGACCTCAAGGGTTCATTTAAGTGAGCGCTTCTTATGCAATTAATTAAAAACCAAAATCGCATAAAAACTTTAACAATGTTAAGCTGTTAATTTTGACAGGTTAAGTAGTAAATTTTGAAATTTTTGAGGGTGGGGAAAACTGTTAACCACATACATGCAACAAGGCTGTTGTTGCAAAACCCAACACTAAACCTGTTAAAATCTACAGTAAACCTGTTGAAGCATTTATATCACAGTATATATATGCTAAATTAGTAACCCAAATTAAATGTGTTGTGTCAGTCCAGTGGTTAAGGAGCCAGGTTAGAATGCCTAAAGGGTGGGGGTTTGAATCCAGTTATTAGCGGTATTTTTGGTGTTATTTTTTAATTAATAAAATCGTTCAACAGGATTAGTGTTGCGTTATCCAACACCGTTCTAGTATACTCAGTCTAACAGTATACACTGCAAATGACTAACCACAATCCTGTTGACCGCGGTTAACAGGATCCACTGTGAATGTCGGAGTAACAAGAAAGCAGTTACAAATTAACAGTGAAGTAGTCAATTCACTCCTATTTTTCTAGGCGTGCAGTGCAGTTACAGTATTATTCCTGCTACTTCGTCCCTGAATTTTTCAAAAATTTCCTTTAAATGACCAAAAATTCCATATTATGGTAAAAAATCCCTTACAACAGTATATCCCTTATGTCGAATGCCTTATCACCGGAAAAGTAAAACTTTGCTAGCATAGCCGGCTAACCAAACGGTCTATTGTTCTTCCCAATAGCGGTTTTCCCTTTAACCGGGTTGCTTATATACGAACTTTACTGCATCCCTATTCCAGTGAAACACCCTTTATCGTCAAAACATAGTTACTTAGGTAGGTACTTGGTTTTAATACATTAGGAATTTTTTTATTACATATTATGTATTAGGGCGCGTCATTCCGGAAATTTCGGATAAATCGGGAAACACGTTTGACGTGGTGACTTGCCACTAAAATAACCTTTATGAAGTTAGTTGAGCCAGAAAATGAAATAAAAATCGGAAAAATCCTGAAAATCCGGAAATAATCAGAAATTTTGAATAAATATTGATTTTCACAAGTTTAAAAAATATTTTACCTGTGTGAAGATCAAGTTCATGTTATAATTTTAATGTTTTCATTACTATTATAAACTTGAGTGCATACTATGACTTGTTGGTGGACTTCGATGCTGAATCAGATCCTATGGTAGTGTAGTGTAAAATGAGTGCAAATGTTTTTCCGGTTAAAGCTATTCCAGGGCGTTCTCTAGAATCATCCCTTTGCAGACACTGTAA
>JAQFZE010005015.1:0-10659 GCA_034695245.1 Dicyrtomina saundersi | reverse complement strand
AATTCAACTTTAAGAATAAGCTTTAATTTAACATTAGAAATAGCCTTTCCTGTAAGAAATATTCCATGTTTATGCACATAAGCTCAAGAATAGTTCCTAACAATGAGATCCGTAATACTTAAAATGCACACAGAGGACAAGACATGTTCTCGTTTCGAAATCTTTACAGATACTAATTTATTCACAAGAAGATTTGTCTCAAACTTCTACATACAACTACATCATTGGTAAATATTTTGTAACTTACAATTTTCAAATATCTAATATCGTTTTTAAATATTCAGGTCATATTATTATAAATGTCTGAGTAACTATTATTACCTTTACCAACTGTAATAATACATTACTCCTTTCCTGAGTTTCCAGTTGAACTAGTTCGTTTAACTAGTTTAACCTAAACTTTAGAAATTAGCTCAACATCTACTTTAGGCCCACGGTAGCCAAATCCAGCGCAAATAGGCTAACCAGTTATCCACAATACACTTATTAATAGAGCCATGTCAGAGATTTTGAAAAACAAAAGTGACGAACATAAAAATGGGTAAACCAAATAGCACCATTCCAAAGGAGATACATACCTGCCACTGAACCTAAGTAGGTAGGTACGTTCGCCGTACGTTCATCGTACGCTTCTCACTCTTAGCCTTCCTTTTCACGTGTATAAATAATATACAAAATTAAATGTTAAGAAGCGTTCACAAATGATGCCATCACATTTGATCAATTTTCTGACCCACCCACTCATTTCCACTGATGTTAAGCATAATGCAAATAAGGAATTTTTATATCCACGTACTCATTTAAATGATAAAATAATTTTTAAGGGTCGTTATTCTAAAAATAACTTCTAGAATTATCTTTTTGGGAGCTGCCCTTCCACCGGTCGTCACATTAACATTGGGTAAACGGCTTGTTGGTTGGGCATAAATTATGTCACATAATTTCTTCTTTAGGACTAAAATACTCCAGATATCAAATTAACATTAATAAAACGGCTTAGGGGTTGAGCACAAATGATGTACATACTTACAAAGAATTATTTAAGGTGGTGGGAGGTATTTGTTCCGTCCCTAGCTACATGGCAAGCCTATCAGTTTTCTCATTTACTATCTGGGGCCCCGCTGGCCCCATCGGTTATGTGTTACTAGTTGGGGCCCGCTGGCCCCATACGTTATGTGTTACTAGTTGGGGCCCGCTGGCCCCATAGGTTATGTGTTACTATTCGGGGCCCGCTGGCCCTATATGTTATTTGTGACGATAGGCTTGTATGCAGAATCTTCCAATGTCTGCATTTAGCACACATGAGCATGGTGAACAGGTTACTTTCTTACTACTCTATGACTATACGGACTAGCCAATATTAGAAATAGCAGTCAGTTTTGGTCCACAGTCAAACTGTTCAAGGACAGAGCCGGTAAAAATGAAAACAGTGCACAGGTACACCAGTGAGAACGTTTTTATAGTAGTATTATGCCACCCAAAAATCTAAAACACATTGAGTATTATGGCGTAGGTGATGAAATTACAGATAATGAAATTCAAATGTGTAAGCTAGCTCTTGCTATTAGGAAAACCAAACTTAATAAATCCCCGGGGCTAGACGGCATCTCAAGTAAATCCCTGAAAGCACTACCATTTGATTGGAAGCTGAATCTACTTAATCTTTTTAACAAAATTTTGAGCACAAAACAATGTCCGGATAACTGGGCTAAAGTCAAAGTTGTAACGCTATTTATAAACGGAGATCGAAATAAACCTGCCAACTACAGGGGTATTGCACTGCTGAGCTGCGTTCTCAAACTCTTCACTCAAATTCTACTAACTAGACTGACAAAATAGACCAACAAACACAACATCTTACCAGGATCACAAGCGAGTTTCCGAAAAAATCGATCATGTTTGGACCAAGTCTTCTCACTTGCAGGAATTGTCCACAATCATATTCGGAAACCAGAAAGAAAAGTATTTGCCCTCTTTGTCGACTACAAACGTGCATTCGATTCAGTTAATCACAACCTCCTATGGACCAAACTATTAAATCTGTGACTGAGTGCCAAAATAATAAGAATTCTGAGAGGTATGTACAATAAAGCAGTAATGAAAGTGAGAACTAAACACGGCCACACATCCCCAATAACAATCACCGAAGGAGTACTACAGGGTGAACTACTCTCACCACTTCTATTCTCTTTTTATCGCAGACATGGATGAGCATTTTGCAGTAAACAATCTACAAGGTCTTAGCATAAGTCACAAAGTTGCTATCTTCATGCTGATGTATTCCGATGATACAGTTATCTTAGCCTACTCAGAAGGAGACCTAATAAAACAACTAGAAACTCTTGAAGCATACTGTAAACAAAATTAGCCAGCTGTTAACGTTGAGAAGACTAAAGTGCTGATATTTGCAAAAGGCACAAACATTAAAACAAACTATAACTTTAAATATGAGGGGAAAAAAATCGAAATAGTCAAGGAGTACTTGTACCTCGAAGTGCAATTTAATGCTTTTGGTGTCTTAAGTAAAGCCGCTAAGGTTTTTTACAAGTAAAGCCTTAAAACCAAATGGCTGTTTAAGGGAAATATTATCTAGAAGCAGATCAGAATCGTGGTGCTCCAAAATTAAATTATTTGAGTCGGTGTCAATGGCTACAGTCTTATATAGTAGTGAAATCTGGGGTCTGAGATGTAGTGAAGTCATCGAACCGGTACAAACGCGTTTCATTAAGTCCCTCTTAGCGATCCCAAACAACACCCCTGACTACCTTGTAAGATTACAAGCTGGAAGATGCAAATTGGAAGTAACTGTATTCGGACAAGCACTATTATACCTAGGTAAAATACTAAAAATGGAAGAAAATAGGATCCCACGTACAGTGTACAAAAGACTTCTCTATCTAGATACAAGCAACAAATCAACCGACGCAACATATAACTGGGTGACCCAAATCAAACAAAAGCTAACACTTATCGGATACAAATACTTGTGGCAAAATTTAACAGGGGAAAAACTAGATTCAGAACTGGATAATATTATAGACAAATTTGCACAGATCTCATACGAACAAGACGTTGAAAGAGCACTCTTATCTAGCTATAATCCGAACTATATGTCCTATGCAGGAACTAGTCTTGTAGCTAGCTATTTAAATAAGCGGTTGGAAATTAATAAAACACGAATAATGGCTCAACTACGACTGGCAGAAACAAATAACGTAACTTTAAGGTTAGGGAAAGATAAAATCAAGCTAACCACGATAAATGAGTGTAGGGCTTGCCAGTATGGTGTTTTGGACTCCATATCACATTTTCTCTTTGCGTGTTCAACTTTTAAGGCAGATAGAATTAAATACCTTAATGAATATGTTCCTGGTGAAAGAAATGTAGCTATAAAACTAACTCACCTACTGTCACGACATGATGAACAAATATTACACAATATTGATTATTATATAAGCGCTACGTTAATTAAGAAAATGCAATTTTTAGGTTAAGATGGTGAAATATTTAATTGTAAAATTATATATGCATGTAAACAAGAATAACTGATTGATTAGTGTTTGGGCTGAGGCCCGTTTATGCAATAAATCGATACATACATACATACACACATACATACTCTATGACTATTACATGTATAATTTGTGTAACCAAGGATCTCGGCTGTAAAGTAGAACACTTTGCTACCACTATTCAAATTCTCTATTTTTAATCTAGTTTATTTGACCTAGTTTAATTATATGGCATTTACTGTGAACTCAGTGTTTGTGAAACTCACCTTTTCAAGTTCTGCTGCTACTATACATTATTAACTTGTACTCAATTTTGTTTAACCTTTATGCTACGTATTATTCACTGTGACTTGTAATTTTCTACTCCAAGCATTAGTTGTGTCCATGTCATTATCATTTCTGTTATTCTCAAACCCTTTGTGTAAACTACTCGCGCTTATCGAATTGTCATTTTTTGTCAGTGTCAGTTACCTAATTATTTTAGTGTCGTAATTAGTGTTCGTTTTTATTAATTTCCCGCTCTCAAGCTACTTTTAATTTTTGTATAAATACTACATCCAATCCTATACTAACCGAGACTATTATTTAACCATCGACTCTGTCAGTCCTCATTTTGACGACTGTCATTCTGTATTTTACTATTCTGACAAGTTCTTCTTTGTTATTTTAAACAGTAATTCTTACTCCGAACTGGATTTCAACCAGTAGCTGTTAATTATACGTAATTGTTAAAAAGTCACGATATTTGTTTGCTTCATTTTTACTGTTAAGTATTAAAGTATATTTAAAACCACACGTTTCCATCCACCAATTCAACTACACACTCAATATCACACTTGAACACGCAATACCACCTAATTCTAACCATATTACTGACGCATTGTACAGGAATTTAATTCATCACTCTACTCACTCACCCACTCATCCAACCCGGTTGCTCTCACCATTGTTTCCTGGAATTACCGAAACTGTAGTTGGCAGCCGCCCAAACAATATTGCATTTTAAATATTCAAGTTATTTCATTCCTACCTATCTTCATAATGTTGACTTTACTTTTGCATTCTACAACTGAACTTGGCATGCAATATATCATTGTGAAGTTCTTTAAAAATCGAAAATCAAAATTCATTCAAAACTAAAAATTATTTAATTTACTTTATTTTAATTAGGTCAAACTTTAAACTTGCAATTTTTAATTAACGCTTTTAATATTTTTGCTTCGGTGTTAATAATAATAATTATTGTCGTAATTGCTGTCATTTTGATCCATCACTTGTTTATATTTAAACATTTATCAGCAGAAATTTGACATTTCAGTTTTTGGGGGAAATTCAAATTTTTAATAATCGCTTATTCCTGCCAATATAAATTATGTAACTACCGTTTGTATCTCTTAACGGAATTTGACAAGCAATATATAATTTTAAAGTTGTTTTAAACTAAACAATATAAAATTCATTTAAAGTTGAAAATTATTTTTACTAATTTGATTAAATGATAACTGCAATTTTTAATAAAATGTTAATATTTGCCCAATATTGCCGTTTATGCATGTTATACTTCATTTTATTCAAACAAATTTGAATGGCATGATATATTGTAAAATTCAATTACAAATCGTTTTTGTACCGGCACTTCTCGTATCAGCGCCACTCTTGCCTAGCCATCTTACTAAGCCAACAAGAATCAGTAAATCTCGATCCCGTACTACTGTCACAGGCCAACAACAATCAGCAAAATTCGTACCCGCGCAACTCGTGCCGGCTCTAAACTTACATAGCCCAATCGTACCAGAATTGCTCCTACTGTTACCTTACGATACGGAACTACTTTTACCTACCAACTTGTACCTGTGCTACCATTACCAAGCCAACTTTTACCAGCACCACTCGTACCCCGCCCGCACCTATTATCAACACTCGTACCGACGCTATTCTAACCAAGCCCACTCAACATGGCAGCACATGCACCTAGCCCACTTGTTCCAGCAAACCTAATACCAAGCCCGTTTTCACCAGCGCTAACTGCTTCGGTTTTATGTTAGCCTTACTACAAACACATTGTTTTTCAGTGATAAAACTAACTCGCTGTAAGCTCAGCATCTACTTCGGGCCCACGGTCGCTAAATCCGGCGCAAAGCGCCGGATTTTTTTACTCCAGCCCATGCAACGCTTTTTAAAGCGATTTTTAAAAAACTATTGAGATATTACATTGAATCTAAGCATAATTGCATTGTGTAGACGGCATACGGAAGGTTTAACGGCATTTTACCTACTGCATAAGAAACTGAAAACACTTGGCTGTCCAAAATTAGGGGCCGGACACAAATGACGCCAGCGAACTTTAGAATAGTTTGGGACCCACCCACCTACTGCGTCACCCTCTTAAGCACAACATGACCGTGAGCCCGAAGTAGATGCTGAGCTTCAGTGAACATTGGCTTCATCAAAGGAACAAGATAATTTTAGTAACGCTATAAGATGATCGATGAAATATAGTTATTTTATTATTAAAACGTCATAAGTTACTCCATAGCCCTTACAACCCTAAGTTAATACATTTATGCTTTACAAATAATGCTAATTTTTTAAACAACAATTTATTAATGTTCGTTTGAATTATTTTACTTCATTACGTTGCTCAGCACACGTTACATTACTTTTTGACGAGTTTTGGTTATTATTTATTGTAAATTCCAGATTGTTTTAATCGAACGGTGTTTGTTTTGAGGTCAGACTACATGATCGTATTAACATTACATTTGTTGTTTTTGATTAATTATAATTATTTACTTCACAAAAAAATGGGAGAAAGGAGAATTTTATCATTTCAGGATTCTGGCATATTTCTGAAAATATCCACGAATACACATTTTCTGTGAAGAAACTCGTTTATTTTGGTTATGTGATTTTGATACCGGGAGGAAAATGTCCGAAATGTGTACGATTTGGGAGGAAAATGTCCCCGGGGAATGTCCTGGAGGGAAAATGTCCATGTCCAGGAGGAGAATGTCCGTATACCTTATCACTCACTCCATAATATATATATAAAAACTATAGTGGTTTCGCTCCTTGTTTTTCATATCGCTGGGCAACCGTCAAGAGAAGGCGAAAACAAATATCATGTATTTTTTTAAATAATTTTATTAATCTGCAATCTGTGGGACGTGGGACGGTCATAAAAGATTGTTAATGTGGGTGACATCATTTATGGACCATCCCTATAGTAAGTAAAGCTTTTTGAATTTTCCGCCAAATCTTGAATTCGAAATTTTGACCGGTTATTAAATGAGGGTACACGTAATCGATATCCCATTCAAACCGGAATGACTAGACGAATCTAATTAACTTGTAGTTACTAGCCCGATCGTGACTAGTTTTTAAATGTAGTTAAAAACACTTAAATAATTTTTTTTTCAAAGTTGACCGATTTTAACCAACGATATATAATTTTGAAGCCCTTAAAAACTAAGAAAACGGTATTTTTGCTTTAAACTTCTGGCTCATGCAACAATTTTTATGCAATTTTTATGCTTTTTTTTTTAAAAAAAAGTAAAAGTTTAAAAAAAATTGCAACAAACTGATCTACATTCCGTTATTTGGAATCTACTATAGTCATTAACTTTCGAATGGTCCATTACACGTTGAAATTAGTGAAATATTTCAAAATTGTGAAAATTCCGGTAAATTATGTAGATAGGTAGTAATAATAACATGGTTTAAATACTCACATTTGGCGTGAACACATTTAAATATAGACAATCTTCCGACCCCAAGGTGCGCGCAGTTACCATTAACTCAAATTGAATGCACTCGGGAGAATATTTATTTGCCATTCTTATATTTGTCCAATTTTCAGGGAACTGAGGAGGCTAAAAATTAATCAAATTATACACAGAGAAATTAATTTTTGAAGAAATACTATATAATATTAATATATGTACTGTGAAACACTCCCTCACTTATATGATCCTCGCAGTCGCAGTTATGATAACCTGAATTATGCGTCAAAGTTATGGTATTTTTGAAATACCATACATTTATTTTTCAATTTCTCCATTTAAGGAAATCTGTATTCACAAAGTTTTGATAAATTGAAGCTTTAAGTTATCACCTCTGACCCTTCCCTCTTTAATAATAATTTAAGAAAAGCTAATCAAAAATCTTGTGCTCGCTCTGTGTTAACCTTTTTATGATTATATATCAGTAATAAGCTAATTAATAATTAATTTTAAATTTCATAAGTATTTATTAACTCAAATTCCATAGTCTTATTTTTTGTAGAGATTATTCCCTATTTTAACCATGAATGAATAAAATGCATTACCTCAAAGTTTTGATATTTTTCGTGTATGACAGGGGACTGGTTTTAATTATATCATATAAGCGAGGGCCTACTGTACTATAAATAATATATACATATTAAAACTTGTTGTGCATACTGCAAAAGACTAACTTCAAATCTTAGACTGTCCGTCGGAGGTTTCGCGTATGGAATTCCTAAGTACTCAAAGTATTCCCAACCCGCCCTTGACCTTGAAACTATTCCTTTTAATTTGCCTTGCGATATAGTAACTGTAGGACTTTCTGGACTTGACATGAATTCACTCATTAAATATGTCAGTAGTCCAAATGACACAGCTGCTGCTGTCTGTCTGGAATCTTTCGGGTAGGGCACCATAATTTAACCCTAAACACTTTTAACGAACGGATGCAATATTTAACTGGTATTCACCTATATTGTTATTAGTTCACTTTCTACAAATAGTAGCAGTGCCTAACAAGCTTTAAAGTTCACATTTTTTAACTTCACTGAATTTAATGTAGTAAAACACACTTTTATAATATAGTTGTAAGAATTATTTCTCCGTTGAAAATAGTTCATCTTTTGATCTAAACTACTATGAAAGAAATTTATTATAGTGTATTCCAACCCACACTGACGTTCACTACTACAATTCACTGGTTGTCCACCTGCAGACACTGCTTGACAGGAATGAAGCACGCAAAAAGCTGGCTTATATATTATGCTTATATAATTACGTTCTACCAACCTACTTTGACTTGCCTCTCACAGTACCATATAACTGTAACTATGCCGGCCTTTGTGCTAGCATCAAATAATTCGCACAGTGAATAGTGAATGTAAACGTAAACAAACCCAAATTCCATCCAAATTCCCTCCTTAAAGCCACTGACAAAGTAATTAGTATCATGTTGGGTTTGAGTGTGGCAAATAGTTATAACTACATACATACGCTTTTTGCACCCACTGAAGTCCGATTAAAGAGAATTCAGTTGACTCATAATTTTAAACTTGTAATTCCTACTTTTTATTGATTGATGAAGGATGAAAAAGATTACTTATCTATACAGATTATGACGAATATTTCCGTATCGACATATTACTATATTATGCAAACATATTGCATTATGTGGTACAATGCACATGTTTATATGCATGGCTAGCGTAATATTATAGGTAATTTGTATTAACTTTGTGACGACTATTACGATATCATCAGCCTATGTAAACAACTATATTAGACTGTATGTATAATACAGTTGTAATATAGTTATGTCGGTACATTAAACTTTAGTATATGCATGTATTGGCTACATGGCGATGAAGGTCAAAGCTGTTGTCTGCTGTCTACAGTGTCTACTCAAAGTGGCACGGTAGTTTCAAGTGACAGCAGGCTAATATCAATACGTTGTGTTTACTTATAGAATAGAGCACAATGCACTCACTAGTCAGTTTACGCATGTACAGTTACTACTAATATTTTACTAATGCATATCTTATTATTCTTATTTCTCCCGTGTATGTAAATAATTACATGTAAAAGAACTGAAAAAGTACTTTTAGATGTATGAAAGAAACCAACAGCTACAAGATCAATTCATGTAAATATATTCACAAAATATTTAGCTTCTGAAACGGGATGGGGATGAATGCGGACGAATGTCAATGACAAGTACACATTGGGAAACGGACATTTTCCTCCCGGCCATTTTCCCCCCAACTCGTAACCGAGGACATTTTCCTCCTATATCAAAATCACTTCACTAAAAGAAACGAGTGTATCCATCCACCAACATGTGTTCGTAAACTTTTTCAAGAATATGAATAAAGAATAAGAATAAAGCCGAATGTAAAGTGTAACGTTTAGTCGCATTTCCTTAACAAATACTTATTAAATTTTGTGAACTAGTAATAATTACTTCATAAAAATGTGGAAAAGAATCATTTTGGTTCTTCAGTTCGAGCTTATTTATTTATGCTTATATTTATGCATATTTTTCGGAATATCTTCTAATGCATACATTTTCTGGAAAGAAACACTCGTCGAAACATGGATACAATCGTTTCTTTTAGTGATGTAATTTTGATACTGGGAAGAAAATGCCCTCGGTACGCTTTGTGGGGAAATGTCCGGGAGGAAAATGCCCGACAGCCGTACACATTACTTCTTTACAAGATGTCTGTACTACTTACAGATAAGTAATTCGATACAGAAGAATTTCAATGGAGAGTGCTGTGAGTCTTGCCACATGCCTATGAGTAAATTCGAAAACCTACAATAATTGACAACATAAGCACTCAATTTTAACAAGTAATGTTTAGTGTAATAAATTAAAAAGTTCGAGGAACAAGTTCGGAGGAAAAACGGTTACTTTTTGGTGGGTCCTAAGAGAGTAATAATTTTGGTGACGTAATTCATGGACCATCCCAGTAAAGGAATAATAATTTGAGTGACGTCATTTAGGGACCATCCCAATAAAATAGTGAAAATTTTGGTTACGTCATTTACGGACTATCCCAATAAAACGTTGTGTAATACGTCTCACGAAACTTTACTGTGTGGCTGCGCCGCTGTGAATACCGTCTGCAGCTAAATTGGAAGGGCACCATTTTGATTTTAAGAATATTTGGAAGGAGACTAATTTGATCCTTGATTGATTTTATATTGATGGGCCTATTTTGTAATTTTCTTATAAGTTTCTTTTGAAGAAGTACAAGAAAATATATATTGCTATCGCCCGATTTCGAATCAATGACCTAATAGGCAATTACGAAGATTCATGACTTAAACAGCAGATACTGAAGTCTAGTGCACCTTAATGTAATGTAATGTAATGTAAT
>JAQFZE010005014.1:0-10659 GCA_034695245.1 Dicyrtomina saundersi | reverse complement strand
CTATTTACATGTTTTGAGAAAAGTGGAAAATGTTTTATTTCCATGTTTTTGAAATGTACGAAAATTTTTATTTGCATGTTTTTGAAAATTCAGGCAGCGGGGGATGCCCCGGATGCCTGCGCTGGCCGCATTCTCCGGCCCTGTACTTGTTCCTGGTAGCGCAAAGGCATTTAAAATAACAACGCAGTAGTCTTGTAAGCTGATACAAAAATTTACAGATATGAAATGTTTTCGAAAACAACAGGAATTAAATTGGATTGAACTGTGCAAATTAAGGAATGTATTAAAAATAGTTTACGCGCTACATTCTGGAACAATAATGAAGCTATTTTTCTCAAAAATTCAAAAATATTATTATGGCAATAGAAAAGAGAAATAAAGCATTTTCAATAAAAGAAAGCATTGGGTAGCTGAAAGGCTTTAGGGAATTCAATAATTAGGTAAAAATAAACATTGTATTATATATATACTGTGAAGCAGCTTCTACATCCTATTAGCTTTCCGTATACATGTATTCAGTCTGCAGTATTTTTTAATTTATATACGTTTTAATACTATAAATTTGCTATTAATGTATCCTCCGCACAAGTAAAGTGGACGGTCTTTAAAAGGACCTATTAGAGTGCCACCTATATTTCTACCTTCCCCACCGTTCCTATAAGATTTTGGGGCTGCAGGTCTAATCGAAAAGTAGGAAACAAAAATAAAATAAATAAGACAATGAAGTTTACAATTTACCTCACAAAGCTTTTTGCATCTGCCGCAGACTTTTCTCTTTCTTTCCTGCTTCGTTGTGTTCCATGTCTTCCATTCACAGATAAATGTATATACAACGAGTAGTTAGTCGTGAAATACAGTGAATGAAGTGAAATCAAGGTAAGATAAGGGAGCGCTATATTATTACATCATAAGTAACGGTAACGGCCTCGATTACGACAACTTCTTTTTCTATATTTAGACTTAGGCATAGGGCCTTGTTGGGGAAAGTAAAGAGACAGTGGAAAGAAAATCTTTTTCTCTCCGTTTGCTGGTTTATTTTAAAGTAGGACGTGTGTGAGGGAAAATAAATAGGTATATAAGACGCTTTCTTTTTTCAGGGGACATTTACACAGTGCGGAGAAAAAGATTCAGCTACAGCTTCCCAGATGTGTAGTAGGAACATCTTTTGAACTGGATTCACTCTTTTAAATAATTAACGAGGACCAAGAACAAATGGCGCCACCAGTTTCCAGGAACTTAGGAACAGCGGTGTACATATATGTTTCCGTAAAGAATGCAGTACAGCACCAGAGTGTGTTGCGTACATACCTGGATGTAAAATGAAAGAGATTGTAAATTGGAAGTACGGAGAAAGACAGTTTTAAATTTTCAATGTCGCAAAAGGACGAGACGGTTAATGTCACCTATACAACTGAAAACCAACGGTGGTATTGCTTTTAATGTGGCTGGCTTGCGGTTCCATTTGTATAGGACATGTCGCGGAGAAAGTGCTTGCTGGAGTTTGCATGGCGCCGTGCCGCGGAATATCCTACAGTCGGAGACATCACCGCTGAAAGAAACGTGAAATTAGTGGTTGCTGGAGCTAAAAAGGAAAATTGAGATTGCCATGAGAGGAGGCAGTAAGTAAATTCGTGAGGTGAGAGTGTCGACTGCCGACTGCCTCTGAAGTTTGCTCTTAAATAAAAACGTTCATTCGTTCAGATGGTATATTTCGTTGTAAAATATTCTAAGGATGTAGCTCAAGTGTATTCTACAGCAGTTATCTCCACGAGTGAAAGAAAACTACAAGAAAAGTGGGCCTTTCACAATAAAAATTGCAAAAGAAAAGGAATTATTAAAAGACTTTGGGACAGTTGTTGATTCTAAATGACGAGACAAAGAAGAAGATAAAAACAACAGCTCGTAAACTACCCTCGTTCACCGTCACCGTCACCGTAGCCGTCGCCGTCGCCGTACCATCTTGATCTCTTTTTGTTTTAAATTGGAATTCTTAGCAGTAGCACTTCTGAACCATAAAATAATTAGGGGAAACTTTACTACTAGAGACATGCATATATAAAACCAAATGTACATAATAAAAACACCTTCCTACCTACAAGACTACCTGCGTATAAATACGAAGAAAGGTTGACAAAAAGTATATTAAATATAACTGTACAATTTGATGCAGATGTACAGGATATATATTTGCAAAAACCATCATATATAGTAAGTGCCTACTAATGGTTCTTTTGTTTGGCCCTTGAGCTGTCTTCCCTCTTTTTTGTTTTCACATTTCATTAGAAAAGAATAAAGGCTTCGTTTTTCTATTATCAGTATGCAATAAAATAGTTATCCAGTGGCACTTTCTCTTTTCGTTAAACTTTGAATTAAAGAGAACCGTCTTTGCTTTGTCACCCTTTAATAATGGATATTGTTTATAGTGTATTTCCATCGGGTTTGTTATCTGTATACTAAACCTATTAGTGATATTTACCTTTAAGCTTTCTCCTTTAGATACGCCTTCTCAAGTTTAACTTATTCAAGGAAAAATTTCGTCAGATATATAATTCCATGTTTTAATCACATCATTACCAATTTTGTTTTTTTTGTTGCTCTTTTCCTTGTAATAATTCCAAGAAACTAAAAATTTAAGAGCTGGAAAAAGAGAAGCAAAACAAAGGAGGATGGCGGCCGCTGTGTTAATCATTGTTATTGGAAAAAATACATTTATTTATGCATGCACTTTTGAATGCTACTATTTCCTAACTCAAATAACCCTCTAAGCCATTGCATCTAACGCTTGCTTTTGAAATATTGTAATACCAATTAGTAGAATAAATTTTCTGTCCCCCCGTATTCGTACCCTTCTGTCCCTGCCGCGGGCAGAAAGCCACTATAATTATGCTTTATTCATAATTATTATGATATTTTTTGTATCGTGCTTTACATAGAATGTAGTCCTATTTAAGACGGTATGAATATTTAGGAAATTCGCTGAATAAAAATATATTCCGTCAAATCATTCATTCATTTCTCAAATATTTTTTCCGTATGCTTTATGCGTCTCTCTTTCTCACCTGAGTACCACCTTCAATATTAATTCTTAGGACAGAAGCATGCAGAGCTTTAGGTTTCTTCCAGCTC
Source organism: Dicyrtomina saundersi (assembly GCA_034695245.1). Classification (NCBI taxonomy): domain Eukaryota; kingdom Metazoa; phylum Arthropoda; class Collembola; order Symphypleona; family Dicyrtomidae; genus Dicyrtomina; species Dicyrtomina saundersi. The sequence continues at coordinate 7,533 of JAQFZE010005014.1, read as the reverse complement.
AATTTTTCACTTACTTTCACTTATATAATACACTCGAGTATAATGAGAGGTTTCTTGCATTAAGATGTTTTCAAAATTCTAAAGCTTTTCCACTTACACGTGTACATGTGTCAGCTACTGCTTCCACATTAAATAATAATAATCATAATAATAATAATAATAGTAATGATCTAACCTCTTGATGGGTCGTCTTATACGTTGAATTGTTTAGTACACAGGGTTAGATATGGGAGCTGAAGAGCTCGTTGGCCACCAATAGTTCACACACTCTGTACTCTAAATTCAAATTCAAAAACGTAATTTACAATAAACTATACACACAACCTGCTCAATGCCTTTGAAAGCTGTTACGCACTTGGATATTCAAAGGGGAAGATAATATTTTCTAATGAATGCTTACGCCATATGACAAGGGAACCATGCCAAGTGGTACACCCAGATTTTAAGGTCACCCATTTCAAAAAATCATGCTACATTTAAATAGTACAAACTCATAGTAACTCGACTACATTTTGCGTTGTTTGGTCACTGTGGTTCGCCAAAGTTTAAAAAAATTCAAATTTTAATATTTTGTCACCCATGTACTTCTACAGTTCTTGTCCGTTTTTGATGAAATTCCGTTTTTTCTGATCCTTAGACTGTTTACTAGAAAGAAATTTCAGGATTTTAATAAATTCAAAATTTTTAATTTTTTTGAAAAAACGGTGTTAAAAAATTGGCTTCAAATATACACATTTCTGGATTTTTTTCTAAAAAATGAAACTTTTCGAATTTTTTAAAATCCTGGAATTTCTTTCTAGTAAACAGCCTAAGGATCAGAAAAAACGAAATTTCATCAAAATCGGACATAAACTGTAGAAGAACCGGGGTGGCAAAATATTAAAATTTTAATTTATTCAAACTTTGGCGGACCACAGTGACCAATCAAAACAAAATGTTTTCGAGTTACTATGAGTTGGTACTTTTTAAATGCAGCATAATTTTGCTTAACGGGTGATTGTGAAATCTGGGTGTACCAATTGGCAAAGTTCCCTTGTGAGATCAAAACTGCGCATAGTAATATTATATCATCTTTTCGTGTTAAGCCGAGCGCTCAATGCTGAACTTATATACTTTCAAGAGGGAAATCTAGTTTTCTTTCACCTTCTCGATCTTGTTAAATAAAAAGTAGTTTTTAGATTTTATTTTTCTAAACATGTAGTCAAGATTGTCATTGGACTTGTACAGCTCTGGATTTATGATTAAATTTCTTCCTATAGTGCACTTCACACAAGGACAAGAACCAAGTTTAATATTCAAACAAAATGGAGCGTATGTAACTCTGAGTCGAAGGCGAACTACGGAAGTTGAAGGATTTGGATAAACCAATACCCACATAACCAGAACTGAACTACTTTCACTCCTTTCACAAGCATTTTTACTGCTGACTGCCTAAGTGAAAGTAGACCTAATCTCGATTTGAATATCTGGATTTTTGGATCTTCTATACTCAATATACACACGAAAACTAAAACGAAGCTTTAGCTTGGGCGACAAATGCATTCATAAATACACAATGACAGCCAGCGTGTCTTAGCATGACTTTCACTTTAAAAAAAAATCACAAAACTCATTCCTATAACAAAACTAAACCAAGTATGCACAACATGTGACTGTTAGCAGTGACTTAAAAATGAATACTCTACGCGATCTATGGACAATAATCTGATTATATTTCTGGAACTGGTAAATTGAGTTGCAGAGTTTTTCAGTTTTTAAAATTGTAAAGTATTTAATTTGACTAGTTTTAAATAATGCAAAATAGAGTGAACCACGAATATTTTCTAAATTCATGTTGATTTTGTTTTATTGTGGCAGGATTTTTGTTCGCTCTAGCAAGTAAATACATTGAACTGATGTTAATTTAATTTCCTAATAATGCTATTACAAAGGTAGAAAATACAATAAGCAAAACAGTAATTACATATCGTTTTTAAGTCTTATCTTACTTCAATATTGGTCCACCATCATTTCAAAATATTGTGAATAGACTTTTAAATTGCATAATAAATAAATAATGTTTTAGTTCAACGCAATAACTTCCTCCGTTCAAAAACGCATAGTTAAAGTGTTTTAGACAATTAAAAGTTGTATAGTTTTTTTCACTTAAAAAAACAGTGTTTTCAGATTTTCAGCTACTTGTAGCCGTGATTATTCTAGAATTTCGTATAGTTAAATAAAATATTTTTCTTGTTACAAACACCCACTTCCTACATTGTCATTTTAACAAATGCAAATGGAAGCCTACCAGCCTTTATTAAAGGAATTATACGACACGATACATAAAAGCGCCGAACATCTTTACAAATATCAAAAAACTATATTTTTCATTTAATCAAAAGCTCAAGTTGTAGGATTTCGCCTTCTTCTTTGTCGTCTCTTCAATTAAAAACGAATGAACAACTTGAAGACGTTGATAATGTCTCGAAACTTTTGAAATTACAAATTAAATTTGATTAGTGTTTTCCTGAACTTTGGACATTGCCGACATTCGATAGAATTTGATTGAATTTCTTGAAAATGTAAAGAATTCAAGAGGCAAACTCATTATACCTGAAAGTCAAGGAACTGCAGAACCAGAGGGAATTGAAAATCACCGGAAATGGAAACAAAGAACGACCTAAGTGTACTCCGCTACCGGCTATACCGATCCTTGTCCTAATAAAGGAATATAAAAGAAAAGGAGGAAATCTTATAAAGCAACATCAATTAACGTTCACAATGGCAACAATTATTGTCAATTGCCTCAATCTTCAAAAAAATGACGCAATTCCTTAGCATTTCCAATCCTTTTCTTTCATTTGTTCTGCAAGCAACTAAATACGAGTGGGTGCGACAGGAATGAACGAAAGCGGAAGTAAAAGATGAGATCTATCAGTATTTATTTTCCAAGTGGTCTTTCTTTTCTTTTTTTTTTTTTTACAAATATCTGTTTTCTGTGGAGTTGATCCTTTTTTTGATGGTACGTGCCTTTCTATGTTTTTTCAAAAGGCATTGTATAATTGTGTATTTGCACGCTGAGAAGAACTGTAGGATAGAAATAAAAGAAGGAATCAATTGCGAAAATCTGTCTTTTTTTCTCCGTGTTTGTTTTCATTTGCTGAGGTAGAAGTTGAAGGAAAACCAAATGACAAATCAAATAATCAAATCACGTTGCGTTGGTGCTGATGGTTCTATATTTTGTTCAGGTTCGCTATCTGGCTCTGATTTCCATTGCACTGGTGAATTTTTTGTGTTTTATTATGATTGCCAGTTTAAGAATTTCACTTGTTTCAAAACGTTCAAAAAATAAACAGTGATGCCATACACGTATGCCTAAGGAACTAAAGATAGGTTTTAATCGCGTCGCTATAAGTAACAAGCCAAGTTAATTCTACCATTTCTCACGTTTCTTTTTTTCTACATTGGTTTTGTAGAAACCCACGCATGACGAAATGTAAAATCTGGTGTAAATAATATTTGCTCGTATCGGCTACATTTTTGCGTGATGAGTGATTTTCCGCGCAGCTGGCAATTTCAGGTAGATAATTATTTTTTTAGTGATTATAATTAACCCAAGGGTTCAAATTTCAAACTAGCTATCTGCAAGTTGCTTAAGGTCTTGACGTAGTATTTTACTAGGTAATTAATTTAATTATAGATAAATTAGAAATCTACATCTGTATGAAAATTTTGAATTTAAATTTAACCGAATGTGCATCTGTCTGTGCATGTGCTCCTACGCGTCCCGCGTCTGTCTTAAGGCTAGAGCAAGCTGATGCATTCCTGTCTCTTGTCTTGTGTCTGTTACCTTCTATGAATTGCGCTGTAAAATTTAAAGTTGTTTTTTAATTTTTTTTAAATTTATTTGCCAATTATTGTATAACTTGAGTTTGAGCGAACTTTATTATAGTGTCAAATTAATTCAATACAATTGTACTGTCAATGTTTTCCAATAACGAACACGTTTTTTTGCGATATTTCAACTTTTAACGACTTTTTTCTCAGAAATTTTCTTCTTTTTTTTAAAACTTCCGAATTTTCGTATTCCGTCGTTCAAATGGATCTACTAATTCTTCTGAGAAGAATTCAGAAGTCAGTTCTATTTTTTATTTATTTTTTTTGATGTACGTTTTAACGTGTAACGTTAAGCTTTTACATCTTGCCTTAATTGGTGCAGTGTCAGCCACAAGTGAAGAATGGAGTGTGAAACTGTGAAACTTGGGCTGACACGTGAGGGCATTGTTAAGCAGAGAAAGCATACCATGGATTAGAATCTATGGTGTCAGTGAAGAATCAAAATGACCCAAATCAATTCTTAGCTTAAAGCAAAATGCGCTACCTACAAACAAATTAAACGGCCACGATCCTTATAAGAGCATGTAAATTGAGCAACTTGCACTTTAAAAAAATATGCATATAGAACCATTTGATCATTTTTAAAGCATGTAAACAAAAGATTTTGCATCTTTTCAAAAAAAGTAAATACAATATTTCGCACCTTTCAAACGTTTCCAACAAAGAACATTTTGAACATTTTAAAACCATGTAAATAGAACACGTTACACCTTACACTTTTTGAAAAACAAGTAAATAGAACATTTTTAATTTTGTAAATTAACAATCTCACTTATTCCTTTTTTTTGTGACATGGCTTGTTTGAATTCAAGTTTAAATTGGCTATGATATGTTGTTCTGATTCTTCACAAACTGTTTCATTGTCCAAATAAACTCATCCTCACCAAAAGTTCTAGTATAGCTATCTATAGTGCAAGCTTCCAAGAATCCAGAACATGCCAGCTGTTTTTCTTGTACTCTAAATCCAAATCCACTTTTTCCTCGCAGTTGTGTCTCTTGTTTTGCATTCGCTTTAGTTGGTTTGTTAGTTGGTGTGATGGTTACGGTGCGGGTATCAGGTTGAGTTTCGTTTTCGTTCGCGGGCGACTTGTCTGGATCCGTTCCGGTTCCCTCGTACGTCCGTAGTGGGATAGTTTTCTGGGAGGGGAAGTGATCCGTCATTTAAAGAGTAAATAATACGACAGAAGACAGGAGCGACAGACCGGAAATTTTCCACCACCACCACACATCTTCTTTCTCTCTCCCTAAGACTACAATGCAATCTACTGGGTGACGACCAAGACACACAACACACAACACATCAAACCATACAACATCAAGGGAAAACGGGAAACGACCCACTGAGTCGCTGAGGAAAGTAGAATAATAATGGGCAAGGTAAAGCCTAAGTGAGTTACTAAAGTTACCCGGGCCGTATACATATACCCAGTACTATTGCGGGTGCAACTGACTGACCAAGTGAGGTTACATTACGGTTGACGTGGGCTGTATCTGAATCAGTCCAATATATAAAGTCTGCTCCAGGCTTTGCAACAGCTTAACCAAAACTAAAACCATCTCAAAACCAAACCAAGCAGCCAGGTCAATCCGCGTGTAGGATATTTCTCCTGTAGCTGAACTTCCAAAATTTAAATTCGTTCCTATTGTCACAGTAAACAATGCGCTTTAGCGGTAGCGATATGCGAGGAAATTTAAATAATATTCTTGCTTTTTATTTACACATGAACGCATACAGCTTTGAACAATCCTTTAATTACAGTTTTCTGCCCGAATCGTAAGCTTGTTTCTGTTCCATTTCAACGAGTTCCTGGGGTAGGAATTATTGGCGGGGGTGTATTATTTTAAGGCATAAGATTTTGGCTAATAATTGTGTAGGACCGATATGGGAATCTGCTGTGTGTTGGTGAGGCCGTCCCCCTACATATTTCATAGTGTTTTCAATGTTATCAGTGACGGAGATTGTGTTAGAAAGTGAACGTGCGTGTGGGATATTAGCCATTCCTCAGTGCGAATTGCGCATTGCTTTTCTAATCAGAGTCAGAATCACACACTTGTGTTCGCGTTCTTTTTCTTTGGTTGATTTAACAGCAGAGGCCCCGGCCAGGGCCTATTTCCTATTTTCAACGTTTAGAATCACTGTGTAATAATCTGAGAGTCCATTTGTTTTAAAGTAAATTGAGATGAACTGGAATAACATATGGATGGGTAGCCCATACATAGGGGCCAGGGGGCAATAAACTACAAGCATGTGGTAATTATGGTGTGTGTGTAATCCTCTGACTAGATTAGCAGAATGGAACCACATTACATATTGTCTGTGAAGAACCAAAATAACACATTTTTATTTTTAGCTAAAAAAAATATGTTATATCTACAACCATATTTAAATATGTCTTGACAGCATTTAAATAGACCATTTTGCTCTTTTCAAAAATATGTAAAAAGAACAATATGCGCTTTACAAAAATATGTAATTAGGCCATTTTGCACTTTTTAAAAATATGTATTTAGGCCATTTTGCACTTTTTAAAAATTTGTAGATAGTAACTTCTAGAATTTTCATAAACGTGTTAATAAAACATTTTGTACTTTTTAAAGCCATTTAATTAGAACATTTTGCACCTTTCAAAAATATGTAATTATGCCATTTTGCACTTTTCAAAAATATGTAATTAGGCCATTTTGCACTTTTTAAAAACAATTAATTAGAACATTTTGCACCTTTCCAAAACATGTAATTAAAACATTTACATTTTTTAAACTCCTAATTAACACATTACGCATGTTTCTTATTTGTTTCATGACATAGCTCATTTAAATTCGAGATTAAATTGGAAATGGGTCATTTTGGTTCTTCACAGGCGATATTATCAATCATGCTGTGAATTTATTTCGCCTCAATTCAATCCATTATAATCCAATTCTGCGTGCAGCTCCATATACAACAGAAACCCTAAATCAAAAACAAATATCTCCAAACAATTTGTCATTATATTTCATGGAATTTCATGGTATAGATTAAACAACAAAAAACGTGTAATTGATTGCATACATATGGTCTAGCTAATAATAGGGTCAAACTAAGATACATTTAATATTTGAAAAATCCACTTTACGTTGTAAGAAGATCTTTAAGTCTTGGATACGCCTACAGGGAAATAGGATATACGTTGAGTTTTACATCTTTACATAGTGATATCAAAGGAACTTGTAAGGAAAACTTTTTAAAATATTATTAATAAATTGTTATGTAACGTGTCATGCGGACCAATTAAGAAGTTGAATGTTGGGAAAGGATATAAAACGAGACATGGGTGTCAACTTATGTGTCCCTGTAAAGCCACGTGGACGAGAACATCATCACCACATGGAAACGCTTGACATGGCTTTGCGGCATTAAATAATGACTGCACAATTATGCACAACGTCACAAGTACAAGTTCCAGTTGTTTGTGTTGTTGTTTCTCTGTTCCTCGTTTTTGTTGTCGTCTTCCTTATTTTAAGAGAAATTGCAAAAAAATAAATGACAGAATAAGACGAGATTTGTAGTCGGCGTCTTGAGCACAGTCAGCAGTCTACTCAGGGCCGGACAAAGGAATTGCTTTTAGGCAGCAATTTGTTTCCATACAAAAACCACCATTTTGATTTTATTGATGG
>JAQFZE010005013.1:0-10660 GCA_034695245.1 Dicyrtomina saundersi | reverse complement strand
ACCCCACCACGTAGTACACGTTCTGATAGCGTTTGCTTCATTTCGGATTTTACAGTTGGGAAATGTCCCATGTAAGTGATAATGGTCTTATGGCTACTTTTGTACTTTTAGCACAAAAGCAACTATAAATACTCGAAAATAGTCAGTGGTTCTGACTATACTATAAGACAAACAAGGGAACCACGCCAAGTGGTACGCTCCGATTTTAAAACAAGTATCCACAATAGATAGACCCACCCGAATGTACTACAACCCTAAAACAGTTCGGTTGCAAATTGCGCCGTTGGTCCACAGTAGCCCGCCAAAGGCGCCAAAGTTTAAAAAATACTACTTTTTTAAACTTTGCCGCCTTGCAGTTTCTATATTTTGTATCCGATTTTCGAAAATTTTGAGATTTTGTAACCTTAAAACAATTTTCTAAAAAGTAATTTCTGCGTTTTTGAAAATTCAAAAATTTTAATTTTTTTCAAAAAATGACCCAGCAAACACTCAGCAACATTATGTTATCTAATTATCAAAATACGTTTCCAAATTTGTTCTAAAACATTTTAGTTGATTCTACGGCATCTTAATGTTGTCTGAATAAAGTTGAATTTTAGACGCGCAGTCTTTATGTGCTCTGAAATAAAACATTAGTAAGATGCAGAAATGTAGAACACATTATGTTAGCAGTACGGAGACATTTTTTCGGAGTATCTAAAACTTGTCTAAAATTCCCCGGAAATTGGTCAGGTAGCACATGGAAATTATACGTTTGTATTGCATACGAACTTGCGTGAAGCGTTAACCTTCATTTCTCCTCCGCTTCTCTACTGTTGCAGTAACACTGCCCACAACTACGGCAGAAGTTCATACTTAATTGTTGTGGCAGTTTAGTTTGTTTGTGTGTGAGACTGAAGTTTTACAAAAGTGTCTGATAGATAGCTGGTTTAATATGGAAAAAAATTTGGCTCAGACTTTATTTGTCCTTTTAGTAGTGTGCACTTATACTGTTACTAGTAAAATTCCAACATTGTTTTGTTCACTAGTCAGTTTAGTTATTACAAATAGTTATATTGTGGCAATTTAAATTTAACACAACCCGGAAAGAAAAATATACCTACAGTGGTTATTGTTCGTGTTCAGTGGATGAAATAGTTAAATTTTTAATACGTACAATTTGTCATTGCATCTGTTTTTCTTACAATACTGACTGTACAACGTGTACTAGGATATAGAAAATTCAAGAATTAAACTTTTATTTAGTTGTGTCAGTGTGTGCAATGCTATATATTTTTGTGAGGTGGGAAAGTGAATGCTGATGAATTAATTTGATGTAATTTTTATGATGAATTGTCATTAAATATTTGTATGTTTGATCATCAAACATACAAATATTTAATGACTACATACATCAAACTTTGATGTATGTAGTTTGATTTTCATTCATGTGTGAGCAAAAAAGCATAAATTAGGAGTGAGTAAAGTAGTACTACTATAGTAACTGTAGAATCCGCAAGATGCTAGAAAAGCTCTAAAATCTATCCAAAATTTATCAGAGTTTAGAATCCGTACGGAAACCGAACAGTACCATTACTGCGGACATTAGTGACCCATTATGTTGTCCTGTGGACAACTTTTGGTAACATTCAGACAACATTTAGAACCCAATGGTCTCAGGCCTCAGGCCTATGAAACTATTATGTTAACATTCTGTTGCAACTGTGTTTGCTGGGGAGGTACTTTGAAGGGCCTCAGAAAAATGTATTATTTAACAATTTTTTAGAAAAAAATAAAAATTTCGAATTTTCAAAAACGCAGAAATTACTTTTTAGAAAATTGTTTAAAGGTCACAAAACCTCAAAGTTTTCGAAAATCGGATGAAAAATGTAGAAACTGCAAGGCGGCAAAGTTTAAAAAAGTAGTATTTTTTAAACTTTGGCGGGCTACTGTGGACGAACGGCGCAATTTGCGACCGAACTGTTTTAAGGTTGTAGTACACTTACACTCGGGTAGGTCTATCTATTGTGGATACTTGTTTTAAAATCGGAGCGTACCACTTGGCGTGGTTCCCTTGTAAGTCTTTAGGATGCCTGTTACTTATAAATTATAAAGCATATAAAACCATTATCAAAGTAAAATACAAAGAAAACGAAATGAAAATGTATTCTTAATATTTTTTACCAGACCTGTAAGTCGGTTTCCGGAGTTTATTTTATTGCTCGTAATTCTTTTAATCGATATAGACTGGTTTCAACAGTGAGGAATCGTTCTTCCGTCACTCTAGTACAAATAAAATTAATTTTGAATTATAAAATAACAGAACCTATAAACTAAGATATAGGTAATTTAAATTTCTGGAATTTTCTTAAAACAATTTGGATATCTGGAATCTGGAAGTCGTCAAATGGTAATTTGAGTAAAAGGGGAGGTTTTGAATCACAAAATTAAAGTGGGAAAGCGATCCTGAGTCAAGGCATTGCAGCCCCTTTTATAGACACCAATCGAAAGCCTTCAGCGACGCCCGATCTCGCGATATCGTCAAACTGCATTGAAATAAACGAGAACACAAACGGGGGAAACACATGTAGTGATCGAAATGGTCTGGTCTGGTCCGGATTTTATGGTCTGGTCTGGTCCGACATCCCCGGACTAGACTATATGGTCTTGCACAGCCTTCGGACCAGACCAGACCAGACCATTTCGGACCAGGAAATCTTCAGAAAAAATTTACCTGAGAAATTTTATCTAAAACGTTTTGCCGGATTTTACAAAATATAAATACCACTTGACTTAAAAAAACCATTTTAAATGTAATATATAAATACATATTTACATAAATAATTCAACAAAGTAGACCAGAAAACAAAATTATCTTGCTGGATTGCCTTAAAATTTTTGCATGTGGTCGGACCATGGAAATCTGGTCTGGTCTAGTCTGGTCCGAAATCCTCTGACCAGACCAGACTGTACCAGATTTTTAAGTGTAATTTAGAGCGCGTAACTTTATAACATCCGGCAGCATGAAATTTGTAAACGCAGAATCTCAAAATCACGTGTTCTCAAATTCAATTTTCCAGTTTTCAAACGAAATCTCATGTAATATACGATGTAAGGCTGAATAACGTGTGCAACGTATTCCACACTTCTTTACCAACCAGTTTACGACATCGTTTTAAATTTTCGCACAAATGGTACCTAAACAATAGAGGAAAACTAGAAGTGCTCAAATCTGGGAAATGTTTCTTAATGTGATCACTCTGTTTGCCCTTAATGTGATCAGAGCTGCAGACGCCAATTAACATGAATTCGTAATTGCATTTTGGTTTGTGCATTGGCAGTGGTATGGTAAAATACGTTATATATTAATAATATTATTTGTGTCTGTAAGACATGACGGCATACGGCATATTTGGTAATGCTGCATTGTTGAGGTAACGTAATGTAATGTGTGGCGTTAGTGGCATAAGACCAAGTATTACTTATTGACTAATTGATTTGATAGTAATATTGTGTCCACGGTGATCGGAGTTTTATGTCATTGAGGTCTATACGTTATAGTTGGTGGGTTCATAAACACGCCATGCCATCCAGGACAACATTCATGGGCGATCCAGGGATCTTCAATAAATTATGTCATAGGTGACAATGAATGCAAGCCTTTTAAAACGGGCTTAAATTATAAGGTTTAATAGGATTCACCCACGAAGATGATATCATTTATGAACAATCCCTTAAGAATCGTCCATAAATGATATCATCGTTGCGGTCAGCCGGATACTGATGACGACATTCTTACTATGTTAGGGGGTCATCCTTAAATGATGTCACGAGTGGGGTCAGTGGGTGTACTAGGATATTGATGACATTCCATGTTAAAGATATCCATCTACGCAATGGTTAAAGTTTAATGTTGACAAGGGTGTCATAGGGTCGTAGAAATGGAGATATTTTGATGGCTTCATTTATGGACAACCTCTAAAATGATGAAATAGTAGTGGTACAACGTACAATGGAGTCGTAATGTGGGTTTACGTCATTTACAGTCCACCCCTAAACGTGTGGTTTTGTTTATTACGCATCTAGTGTTGCTTAGATTCTAATGATGGAACATAATATCGAACTAACTTTCATTTTTCGTCCTATCTGAAAGCTTTCTGGAGTGATCACACATAAGGCACTAACTTTTACCATAATATTAATGCATTTATAATATGATCACATTGACAGTATTTTCGTAATTTCGAAAATTATCGAAGTTATTTCATGCAATAAGTCTTCGACTTTTCAGTCTATAGTTTTGATAATTTAATGGTGAATAGAGAATGAACTGGCAAGTATTTTAGTACATAGAAGGTGAATTTAGAGCAAGTAGAAACAAAGCTACAGCTTTTTGAATTTTAAAACAAATGAACCCGATCACAATTACTACTCTTTAGTTGTTCAATATCGCGTCACACCATACAATTACTTACTTACACACACATCCAAAGTCATCAATAGCTACGAGTACACCACCGTGAAGTTCTCTTATTACAATAATGTCCGATTAGCTCGAAAACCACCTCCAAGAACTAAACAACAGTAGTGGGAGCGAAGTACATAGCACTGGTCTCCGTAGGGCTAATTTACATTTTGCTCTTACTTATGGGTACGGAATACTTTTACTTTGGAAGCCTGTGTTTTATGCGCATATTAATTTATTACGTATGTATATCTCTTCGTTTTCTTCAAATCTATTTCAGCCTTACTGGTTACGTTAACACATTCCGATATTAAAAATGAATTAAGTAATAAATGGAAGTTCTTCAAATAATTGAATAGGCCAGCAACCAGCATTATTATTTTATTGCACTATATTTGAATTACAATGGCACATTTGCTTTTACTTATTACTGATATTTTGTTAAACATTACAATCTTCCAGGTCTGGACGAGGAAACGAATTATCTGCGAAAACAATTAATTTTATTTGTATTTTTTGTTACAAACGTCCTCCAATAGTTATACGGGCCAAGCTCAACTTAGTACCTAGAGAGAAACCAATTAAAAATAGTTTAGTATAAAATTAGTTATGCCTATAATATTCTGTTTAATAGTCTTGCAATAAGTATTTTAATGTAATTAATTTATTGCCAACTTCACAAAGCGAGAATACACTGATTTCAAATAAAAAACCAACCGTGATGCCGATGGGGTGGTATTGCCAGGCCTAGGGCAGCATTACCGACGTAATTGTTTAAGTAATTGTTTCTCTGATTTTTAATTTGTATGCATATTTTACGGTCAATTCAAATAACAATTCCTCCCTTTTTAGATGCTGAGCTACGAACAGATGCTACCTACCTACTTAACCATTTATACCACTAATGCCATTGAAGCCGGTTGGTTACAAAAATTCATAATTTTGTGTTTTTTGCCCCACATTTTCTCAATGAACTTCTATTTTTAAATGAAATTAAGGATAAGGCGGTATTAAAAGTAATAATTTGGTTGACACCATTCATTGACCATCCCTGAGTTAAATCAATGACACGGAAGCGGGTCGGTACTAAATAGGTGATCATTTGGTTGACACAATGTATAGATCATCTCTGAGTTAAAGAGATGCTATGAAAGTGGGCTTGTACTAAGTGAAAGTGACTCTTGTTTATTACTAAATTATACTAGATGGTGAATCGCTTGATTCTGCTTTTAATTTCATACAATCCAATAAATAAGGTAAAACATTACGTTTGATTGTTGTTCAAAATGATGCACTTTTTTATACCCCATTTCGCTAGCTTTGTTTACTTTTATTGTCAGCCATGTTCCTGTAAGAAACCTATAATTTTCTATGTGTACAATTGTTTTGATTATTAATTTCTGCACATTTGCAATGCAGTGTAAATATGTTTTTATAAGATGCTTTGCATTTAATTTTTGTTAGAAAGCATTTTCACACTGAATTAATTCATACCATGTATCATTGTATTCTTGGGAATTATTTATTCTTACATGGGAAGGGGGTGTGTGGTAGGTTTTGGGCTGGTGAGGGAGTAGAGGAAATACTGTGTGAACGAACGTCATTAGGGTATGCCGATCCTCCACAGCTACAGCCTATCTCCTGCCACAGTACACTACTTGCCATGCGGTCGTCTCTCGCTACCGTTTTACTCCATATCCCACCTGCAGCTAGACTCTAAAGCACGTCCTATAGGATTGTTTCATCATATGTTAGTTATGGTGACGGTGAGTATAGCTGCTTCTCTTAACTGTGGATATCTTGACTGCCAAGGTTACTGACTGTCATTTGCTTGCGTAGGCCTTATAAATCAGTTAAAAATTATCTCAAAGGCCTCGAGTTTAAATATCGTACTGAAAACTGGACAATCGATAAGTAGATATCTATCCATAGCAAGATCTAGCAGAAGGATCGTAATGTAAGTTTAGTTGTAATAAGTTATTAAAGACTCAACGGGTGGTACAAGAGACAGCTGAGGGACAGCTCTTCCAATCATTGTCAGACAAGTCACAAAGAACGAAGGCCTATTCGTTCGTGAACTAAGCGTCGGTCTCCCAAACACTCGAAGGCCCAGGCTCCCGATTTGGAAATTGACGAAGGCAGCTCCAACGCACAGCTCCACGAAGCTCCACAGAGCTCCTATGCGCTTTGGTCCCTAGAAACGCTTGGGGCAGAAGGGGGTGGTAAAAAGTTTTTACCATTGACGAGTCAAGGTATATATTTTTGACGCGTACATTAGAATAGAAGTACCTAACTACCTTGTGCCTTGTACTTCCACGTTCCTCTTTCACTCCTACTCCTACGTATGTAATAGTATTATTATAGTATGCGTGTGACATGCAATGACATGGCCATGCTATATACTATGACTATTCAATAGTATAGAATATAGAATAGGAATTATTCCTTCGTATTATTTATTTTTTATTTATTCATGCTATACTCTTAACTTTTTAATTTTTAAGGGACTGGTAAAGAAAAAATAAATAAAGTAGTTGATTGAATTGAAATTCTCAATGCATTCTTAAGATATTCCATATAATGTTGTGTAAAAGTTAAAAGTCGTGATACGCCGAATTACATTAATATTGGTTGAGTTTTGGGTTGTACTGTCACTGCTTGGGTTTGTACTTGTATATAGCATAGCACTAGGAGCTAAAACTACTGTTGACTGACAACTACAGCTTACATTCCTAAAAAAGGACAGGATACCTAAAAAACTGGCAGACTAGTGCTATTTTGTACTTTTCAACTTTCCACTGACAACTGACACTCAACAACTCAACTGACTCAACCCAACGACAAAACAAAATGTTGAAATAAGATTTCAATAACACATAAAAACCTGACAAAGTCGATTTGGGCACACAACTGGGCCGTGTAGGTTTGAGAGCCCAAATTGGGTTGGTCCGTTACGTTAAACGACCGGCATTGTGTGTTGAGATGCACGACCGGGCAGTGTCGGTTTTTGTTGCAAGACCAGGCAATGCCAGTTTGTTGCACCAATGCAATGGGCCATATCAGTTAAGTTGCGCAACCGAGCAGTGTTAGTTGTTTTGCATGCCCTGGCAGTTTAAGTCTTTAAGTTTTGACCAGGTAGTGTTGGCTCGGTTGCAACACTGTATTTTGTTTATTTAGTTGCCTTACCAGGCAGTGTTAGTTTAATCGCTCCTTGTATAAGCGCCAGTAAAGTTGCATTACCTGACGTGGTCGGTTTGGGCGCTCAACTGGGGTGTGTCGGTGTGGGTTTACGGCCAGGCTGCGTCCGTAGGGTAACACAATCTGGCAGTTTGTGTTGAAATGCTCGACTGGGCAGTGCTGGTTTTGTTGCACGACTAGGCGATGCTAGTTTGTTGCACCACCGGACCCTATTAGTGAAGTTGTGCAACTAGGCAGTGTTAGTTTTGCATGTCCCGGCAGTGTTAGTGACGTTGTGCTACTAGAAGGTGTACGTTGAGTTGCAACACGAGGTTTCTTTTATTGAGTTGCGTGACCAGGCAGTGTCAGTTTAGTTGCTTCCTCTGGAAGTGCCAGTTTGGTTGCACCACCTAAAAGAGTCGGTTGGGGTGCACAACTGGGCTGTTTTGGTTTGGGTTTACGGCCGATGCGTGTCAGTTGGGTGAAACCACAATGAATTTTGTGTTAAACTGCTTGAATAGGCAAGGTAAGTTGTAGGTGTTAAACGACTGGCCATTGTGTGTCATGATTCACGACCAGGCAGTGCGGGTCACGTTCTGCGACGGTGCTTGTTGGTTGTTGCAATACTGAGTTTTTTCTATTAGGTTGCTCAACCGGGCAGTGTCAGTTAAGTCGCACCACCTGGAAGTGCCAGTTTGGTTGCATCACCTGACAGAATTGAGTTTAGCGCACAACTGGGCCGTGTCGGTTTCATATCACGACCAAAGTGTGTCGTAGAGGTTAAACGACCAAGCATTGTGTGTTAAAAGGCACGAATAAGCAGGGCCGGTCACGTTCTGCGACGTTGCGGTGTTTGTTGGGTTGCAACACTAGGTTTTGTCTATTGCAGTTGCACAACCGGGCAGTGTCAGTTAAGTGGCACCACCTGAAAGTGCCAGTTTGGTTGCACCACCTGGCAGAATTGGGATTAGCGCACAACTGGGCCGTGTCGGTTTGGTACCACAACCGGGGTTAAACGACTGGGCATTGTGTGTTGAGAGGCATGACTGGGCAGTGCTGTTTACGTTCTGCGACCATTCGGTGTTGGTTTGGTTGCAACACTTAGTTTCGTCGTTTGAGTTGCGCGACCGGGCAGTGTAGTTTGGTCGCGTTACCCTGAAGTGCGAGTTTGGTTGCGCAACCAGGCAGTGTCAGTTACGTTCGGCGACCAGTTGGTGTACGTTGCGTTGCACAACTGAGCAGTTTGACTTGAATGGGCTGTGAGTTGGTTGCGCCACTACGAAGCGTTAGTTGGCTTGAATTGCAACTGACGTTGCAATGCTATGTGTCGAAACAGTATAATCAGTGAAAGAATGTCATTTCATTGAAGTTAAGATGGAGATTAATTAATTTTGTGCCTAAGTTATGGTAAAATATGTGTGTACAATGTAACCTTCGACCAATTTATGCATTGTTGAGAACACTAGAAACAGTAAAAGCAACCGTTATTCTATACAACTTATAAGTTGTTCTGGTTAAGATTGTTCAGATTTCAATCAGGATAATATAACAACAATTGAGTCTGAGTCTGAAGCTGACTACTTTTGTTGGTAATTACAAGCAGACAGTACGTTATACCCAGCATCATTTTGCTGCTAAATTATCTTGTAAAAAGTTAAATCTTGATAACAACTAATGTATAGAGTCTAAGTCTGTAATAAATTATTAAGTCTGAACTTTTATATAGCCTCAAAACCTAATATTGTTTTTCCAGTATACGATTATATTTATCGTTTTGTAACTCGAATTTAACTTATTTAATTTTGTATTCAATTTCAATAAGTGATTTGATTATATTTAACAGAATTTATCAAGTGTAGGATTAAACTGCAACAAAACATACATATGTTCAGGTTGTAAAACTTGATTTCACAACATTGTTGTTATAATATGATAATTCAACTACAATCATGTTTCATGCGCATTAATAACTTTTACACACAGCAATATTAAATATAATAATTAGCGTTTGGTTTGTAGCACTGAATTTTATTACACATGGGCCACATACTTTATTTTATATTTTTTATATAGTAATATAATATAAATGTAGTGATATGCATCAGCATACATCATTAGTATTCAGTAATTAATAATACAAATAATATACGATATCTAGGTACTAGGTACTACTACAGGTACTTAGGTAGTTGTCTATTCCACTCCACGGTAGTCCACAGTACTCCACAGCGTACAGTGGACGAAAAAAGTTCCTCCTATGATCAGGGGTTGGCTCAGAAAGCAAGCGGAGTGGAAATTTCATAGTCAAAGGCCCGGGCTCCACCATGCTCCCCAAAGCTCCAAAGATCGAGGAGTCCGTTTTATTTTCCTTGGAGGGCTCATATGCGCTTTTTTTCCGTCAAACAAAATACCGATCAAAAAGACGAGAACGACCTCATTTCGTTCTTTTTTGTCTTAAAATGCTTCCAATGTACCATCTCGAGAGACTAGTATACTCCTACAATTATTCGCAGTCTGCATACGCAAGAGTCTTAGCATTATACTGCAGCATACATACATACAAACTATGTAAAATTTTAACAATTAAATAAAGACAAATGAGCTACTACTTAGAAATCAAGTATACAAATACAATTAAGCTTGAAATAATAATTGTAAATTATTCAGTAATACAAGTTAAACTTAAGGAATCAGTAATTCAGTTCTATTATTACTACCTATCTACATAATTTACCGGAATTTTGAACTTTCTGCAATACTGCTGTAACTCCATCAAGTTATATATCATTCGAAAGGTAATCACTAGTAGAATTCAAATAACTCGCTTAAAACGTGTTGTATCGGCCACAATCAAAAAAAAGAGGGTCTCTTTATTTTCTAAGAGCTTTTAAATGATATATCACTCGTTAAATTCCGTTAACTTTTTTTAAATTTCAATTATGTTTTTCAAACCAATTTAGAAAATATTAACTATTTTGCTAGTAACACTAAATTATTTAGCGCAGGCTAATTGTCACCGTTCCAATGATATATCATGTT
>JAQFZE010005012.1:0-10660 GCA_034695245.1 Dicyrtomina saundersi | reverse complement strand
TCTAATATTACTAGTCACAAAACGTGTCTTTTCATTACGAAACTCAAAATCCAAAGCAAATTCAATAGCTTAGAAGCCAGTAAAAAAATCTCATGTGCCATCTAAAGTGGCATTACAATTACATTAAATCTTGAAATATTTTTAAAAGTAATTCGGCAATGCTGTACTTCATAATACGCTGCAAATTATTGTAGTCTGGCAAATTCTTTCAGAAATAATAAACGGCTTTAAAATTCACAATAAAAGGGAAAGAAAAAGCATTTTCGTAATGCAATTTATTTGTAATGCAAGTAATACCCATGATTTAAATTACCTATGACTACATGTATGCGATTTAAAATTTATATTTTGTAGACTCCACTGAATTCTATATTAACTATCATCTAGCTTCTTCCTGTAAGTCCTCTATATATCAAAAACAAATAAAAGATTTTCTTAAACTTATAATAGAATGAATGTAATTTAGTATCATCAATAGAGATATTAATCATAGTACTTTCAAATAGATTGTTGAATACATCAGGGGTCGTCTATAAATGATGCATGACATCCCAATTTCTATCCTAAATTCCCAATGACCATATGATCCCCATGTCACCAGTATAACTATTGAGCTAAATAACTACCTTTAATAATAGATTTCAATTAAATCAAAGTAGTCCTAATGACTCTACATGTGACGTAATTTATGGTCGACCCCTTCGACAAAATTTGTACTGTAACTGCAGTTTAAATATTTAATTCGACACATCTTAATTTTTAGGCTTCAGAAGTTATTTTAAAAATGAATTTAGAGATGATTCAGTTAAAGTTGAAAATATTTAAAGTACAAGGTTGCAGTTGTACATAATACACGATTAATATATGACATTATTTATTTACGTCTGAAAATTATTGGTAAAAACATTAAACGGCACAGAATTTTTTATCTCATATTTTATCGATAAATCTTTTTCGCTCAGTAAGATTACTCTATACTCTATGCCAATATAGGTTTAATCTTATCCTTCACAAAATCCACTTTTAAGTATCTAGGTGCTTATGTTGTGATTTATATTTTTCTTCAGTGACGCCTATCAGTGACACCAAAAGAGTTACTATTATTTTTCAGTGACATTTGCTTTTCCGAGTATTGCTTTGAAAATACTTTAAATAATATTCCGCTAATTAAAAATTGTGATCAAAATTAGAAACAATGGTAATGTTTTGAAATAAAACCTGAATTGCATATGCTAAGTTTTCACAGGGAACCAAAGTAGCTAGTACCAGACTTAACTTGCAAGAGCAGAATGAAGGAATCACAATTGTGACGACAGCTACTTGAACAGTAATTATACGTGTTTCTGTTTTCACGAAATCTTGCGAATTTTCTTATAACTATATTTCTCAGTAGCTATCAAATTACACTTTTAGATATATTTTAGAACACCAGAAACTAATAGAAAGCTAATAATTTGTTCAACCGCTGACTGACCTTAAACCCTTGAGTCATGCCTCTATTTGAAATCAACTGCCAACTATCGTCTTGCACCTCTTTCACACAGTTTTTTTTGTCATGTAGCTTTTTTCAAAATAATGGTTATAATATACAAAATATTTGTAATTAAAGGGTAAGCGTCATCCATTCAGCGTAAAAACTGCTGCACTGTTATTCGAGCTGGGTAGAATATATAGTCAACACTGCTTGCCTTTTTACAAATCGTACCTGTTCCACTCGTCTCCGCACCATTTGTCGCCGAATTTTGCGGGGAAGACAAAATTAAACCGGGAAAGAGTTTTGTTGGTATAATTCTTGCTAGTACGATTGGTAAAGGTAAGCCTGGCAAGGTTACGAGTGGTAAGGGAACGACTTGTGAAGAGGCAAGCTCTCGCCTGATCGTAAATATGTACGTATTGTAGTGATATTTAGAGCACTAGCACTAGACCACAAGATTAAGAGCAGTAGCCCAAAAGATACTGTGGGAGCGTAGCGTCTGACCAGCTCAGGTTTTTCAAATTTAGTCTAAACCTTTGGGAGTTATAACATCTGTATAAATCAAGTTTATGTTGAAAATTATTTGTCAATAAATTGTGTTGAATGAATTAATTCTATTTAGCATGCTTTGTGCTTGCAGCAAAGCTTACTTCAGCTTGCGGTTCGTTCTTTTTGAACTACCATTATTACATACTACCCACTGACTTACCTTATATGTTAACGTTCATTAATAGGCCTAATTCCACATTGCAAATGGTGCCAGAGTTGAATGCCAAAATATGAACTTCTTGATAATTTTACTTAACATTTCATTTAACGGTCGTGGGGGTTTGAGTGGGAATTAAAATTGAAATACACGTACACATGATCACACATGTTCACATGTGACGTTCGACTTGTTTGATCGGTAAATAAATTTAAAATTTTATGCTCTGCCAATTCTGTAGATTGCAAACTGCAAACTTCTGCTAACAAACTCTGGTGACAGTGAAAATTTCAAAAATTGTTAAACGTTGTTGTAGGTATAGTGATCGAATAATGTCAGTTGGAACTACAGACTGCATTTTAAATAATGTTTAATGTGACTTTAATGAACCTAATCTGAAAATTTTAGAACTTTTTGACGCCAAAATAATGCATTTCCGAACACAAAAAATCACAGCGTAGCCGACATAGAGCAGTAGAATATTGGAAATCGTCATGATTTCAGCATAATCCAAGAATTTTATCTTGCAGTGGTTGGTATAGACACGATTACGATTTGTAATTTGTAAAACGTCGAGTTATGAGCTATGCAGAAATATAAAATACGAATGTTATAAATATTTACATATCACAAGTATCACAAGAACAAGTAAACGATCGCAACAATGACTTTAGCAAAAAATGAAATTTACAATTGAGGGGCGTTGAACCTTTTTCGTTAACCTGCTTAAATAGAAAGTTCGGGTTGTTCCTTAGGACTAAAAGTGTATATGAAACTCAATAATTTTTTAGTAATGTGCGGATCTTAAACAGTGTGGGTTTTAGTCGGGTCTGGCAAAGATAGAACTGAGCATTACTAGGGGGCGATTTAGGTTTGAAAGTTTAAAATAATACGTGGTTACGGATAATATTCTAAGTATAGTTGCAACATCGCCTTGTTACAAAGCAAACTTCTATTCCGTAAGTTGATATAAAATATTATTGCTGTAGCTGCAGCTAACGAAATTTATATTTGGCCTTACAAGCATGCTATTTTGACCTTATTGTATGTATTACTTTACCAAAAACAAAAGCTTTAAAATTTTAAGAATTAATAAGCTTAAGCGCCAGTCTGAATTTCTAACTTATTTAAATTTACGTTGATTCATAGATTTTGCGTTTTCGTTTCCGAAATGAGAATGAGAATAACGTATAAAATAAACTGAGAATCTAAGTAAATGAGGAAGGATTCCAAATTGTGGCCAGCAGTCCCATGCAAACGTTATTTTTTGTGAAATTAAATTATTCTTTTCAACACCACTTATAGTTTTGTCAACAAGTAGATTAAAAACACGTTTGTGTCAACGCTATATGTATAGCTCTGCAATAAGTGAAATGTGACAGTTAACACACTTTAATACAGTTAGTAGAATCACTATAAAGTTGTAAATACTGTAAAAATTGTAAATAGTATAAAAGTAAAACAAGCAAATGTCATTATTTTGACATCGAATTGACAGTTTTAGTGTTTTCGAAAATTTCGAGAGATTAAGAGAAAAAGAGGGAGTGTCGATTGTTTTTTTTTAATATCTGTAGGTAAATTAAATTCTTTCTGCCGGCTATTCCTGACAAAATCTTTACAATTAAGTTATCAATGGTACTTGAGGATCGGATATAATTATACTCACAGTTAAACAGCGTTGAATCTCAATTTCGTAACGTGTTTATGGTAAGAATTACAGCATTCTCATTAGTGCCTTTTAGGTACAAGAAAACATTTCCGGCTATATTTCTGTGATTTTAAACTGTCTTTACAATGCTAAACGCTTACGTACAATAAATCTAAAGTTTAAAATAAAAATTTCAAATGTTTGCGCAGCCTTATTTTCATTACCTAATAAAGATGTAATATAAATGCTGAACTGCAATACTCTACACACGACATTTTCCTCTTGCATGTTAAGCGGAGATTTTACTTACGCTTAGTGTCAGCTGTAAAGAGGTCAGTGTTATGTACTGTTGTTGAAAAACCGATAAAAACGACTCTATGCGCATGTTCAATAATGAACGGAAATGCCAAATAATTAATTTATATTATATATACGATTTAACAAATGTGTGCACAAAAGTTAGAAAATAAGGTTTCTATTTTATATGTAGAATCATTCCTTGCAATAATTTCTTAATCAACGTAACACCATTAAAATTTTTCACAGCTCTGTGTGAAACTTCTGCTCCAAAATTTTAATGATAAAATACAAGAGTGTAGCCTAGTATAAAAACTAGGCTAAAAATATGGGCAATGAGCTAGGTAGTGTGCACCAATATTTATTGTAAAATTAGGCTATGTGATAGGCAGGTTACTTCGAAATCATGAACAAAAGGCAAGACTTTGATAGGCTGCGCCACATAGATTTTATCTACCTATTAGCTTATAATAGTCCCAGGATTCGAATTAAAACTCCTTTCATCAGATGATTTTACTCTTGTGTTTACAACTAAATTGTCTAACAACGTGCAGTTTAGAAAACCCCTTTACTAAGGGATTTCTAAATCTATTCGAAATACTATTTCGGCGTTTTACTATAACATGGATTCCAATGGAGTACGCAGTTGTCATTTGTTCTTAAAATTAGAAGAACATATAATAATAAATTCGTGCGATATACAGGGTGGGCCATTTATTTCGGAAGATTCTAACAGGTTGTAAAAGCCAAGTTTATTATTCAAATATAACGAGCAATACTCCAAAATAAAGACATCCCTGGGAGATTTGTTTGGCATTTCATTCATGAACATTAGTTAAGAATAAGTTACAAAATGGCGTAACAAAAATCAGTTTGTTTGGTATATTAACCTCAAATGAATTTTTTCTTTACTAATTATTAAAAACTCAAAGCACCTTTCAGGCAAGTCGTTTTTGAAAACGTTTGGTTGTAAGGAAATTGCAAAGTTTACAGGTGATATTGAATTGAAATAATGTGTATTTAAATTACATCAGTATAATTCACAATACTTTTAACAAGCCTAAAAAAGAAAAGCGTTGCCCTGTCATTTTGGTGTATTACTGTGGTACAGGAGAGCAAAATTTGTTTTTCAATAAAACATACTCTTTGATACGGTTTGGAAGTATCATCTCGTTGATGTATTAGGTTATATACTAACTGAAGTAGGTAACTTACATTTCAAAATTCGCATTTATCAGTGGTTACGTGATTCTGTCGTTACCAAGCCCATCTTCAATTTATGCCTTATTAGCAGGATATTATCGAACGTGAACCTTACAATTAGAAATATGATAATTTGTAAATTTTTTTACAAGTGGCGTCAAAGTACAACAATATTTATTGAACAAGTTTAATTTCTACAGTTTGTTCTTTCAGTCACATAAAAGTCAATACATATAATTTGTAAAACAATTTTAAGCAAACTATTTAAATATATAAAATTTCATAACGTTGTAAATTTATAAGTTGTGCTCAAATTTTCCATTGCTCCAAGAAGTTTAATGCGAGATTTTGAAGACTATTTAATTCAGCTACAGAAATAAAGTTACACGAATGGTAATTCCTTTTTTAGTCCTTGATTATTGACAGTGTCTCTTTATTTCCGATTACAGCAGAATCTCCAAATTTCAGCGCCGTTCTGAATTCTGTTCATTGATTTGTTATTACAGATCTGTAGTTAAAAATACTCGTAAATGACAACCTGCAAAATAAAAGAAATATCGAAGTAAACCTGAAAATATGCCATTGTGTGATATACATTAGCATGCAAACTTAATTTTTGTTTAAATTAAATATTTTACTGCAACAAATTTATAAGCACGATTAAAAAAAGGATTAAGTGCTCAGTAGGGGTTAGTCAGCTTCAATGCTTTAATAGTCACATCAGACTTACGTTAAGGGTTATTGTTACTTTACTGTGGATAAAACAAGTATTGTGACTGTCAACAAATCAAGAATTTTAGTGTCAATAACAGGGCGTCTTACAATTTCCAATTAATAGTTTGAAATTTTCGGATTTTACTTTTTCTAAATTTTGAATATTTTTGAATTATATACGCTATCGCTATCGCTCCTGTTGCTACTGCTTTCTTAGAGGTCGTTAGGCGATCAAAAATGTTTAAATCATTACTTTTACCACACAAAAATGGTATTGGATGTAATACAAAAATGTTTGTTATTGGATTATTACAGCCATTGATTATTAGAAATTCCTTGCATTTCTATTCTTTAATAGTAGCAAAGTTTATAAAATTCAAAATTAAGACTTAATAAAAGCAGTGAGATACGTGTCAGTATTAATTTTACAATCTTAACAGTTACTTTTATCGAATGTCATCAAACAATGGCTACTATTAATTCGCCGTTTTGATGTGGTAAAAAATTTTCATATTCTTTAGATGCACCAAACATCACAAAGGAATTTATCTATAACTACACAACTCTAATATAATACCAATAGGTACTTTTCAATATTTTATTTACGTATTTCAATACGGAATTAGTTTATTAAATCAAAATTTGTCCCTACTTACTTTCTGCTTTAAGGTAAAATAAAATAGTATAAGGGGCAGTCAGCAGTTTTGTTTTAAGTGCAGCAGTTTACAACGTTATTACTGTACACCACGGGTAATAATATTGCAAACAATGGTAACTCTTCCAGTACATACACTTGTTGAAATAGTTATTACAAAAAATTAACAGTCATTGCAAAATATTGTAATTGAAAATGTTATGATTTTGTAACAAATTTGGAGCTGTTCCATGTCTGCTATTTAAAGTTTGAAGTACTTTTTCTATTAATTGGTTTTCTATTTTATGAATTAAAAATTAAACTACTGTGTGTTCAATAAGTGAGGTATGCTGATATATAGAGTAAAATGCTTGCATATAAAAAACAGAATTCAAAAAGTTTTAAAGATGAAGAAATGCATTGGGTTGTTCACATCAAACCATGCAATTCACAATACAACCATTGAGTAGCTAAGGTGCATTTTAGTTTAGTTCTGACTTTGCATATTGCTAATTCAGACACGCGTCAGAAAATGGCAAAAGTTAAAAATCCAATAAATTAGCTACGCAGTGCAGAAAATAGCATAATAGTTGGAAATTGATTTGACAGTTAAAATGTTTTGGACAATTTAAAAGAAAACAATTGTAAATTATTTCTATTTACAATACTGTTTGAAGTTCCAATATAACCCTTTGTAGTTTATGTGGCACATTTGCTTCGATTCGATGATCACAGCTTAATATAAGTTTATGCTTTTTTTTTTAATTCGACTGGCGTTGAGCTTGTTGTTTTATTGCACAGCTAAAATTTGAATTTTAATTGTTCCGTGTAATAGTAGAAGATATTATTGCAGACTATGTTTCGTTTCCATTATTTTCAACTGACTTTTAAATGCTAAACGCTTATGAATATACGCACAGTAATTATTTACCATGTTCTAAATCATTGTAAAGTTTTTGGGTATTGAATTTTATTATATTGAGTTTTGATTTTTGCCAACAATTATATCAGAGCGAAGCGCTAATTATATGTAAAAGTAAGAGTAATTATTGGCTAAAGGATTGAAAAATTGAATAATTAAGTTTCTCGGCGTTAAATAGTTTGCACGTTTGACAAGGACTAAATCCTGAAACTACCATGGTGCACAATAAATCTATATTTTAGGTTTCCTAAACACTTTTATTGAAGTAAAAACGTCCCAGCTTTAAATAAATTATATTTCAAAATTTTAAAATCTACGAAGTAGTTTATATTAGTTTAAATGTTTGCGAAAATTAATCATCGTGTTTAAATAAACAATTTTTTGTACGCGGTTCTTAGAGACGTGGAAATTACACTCAAATACTTGCTAACTTATACCGTTATACCTCCTGACTTTTGCTGCTTGTAGACTCATAACTTATTCACCGGTTAAACTAAGTTGCAAGTGCTAGTAACCAGGACATACGGCATGCCAAAAAATAATAATTCCTCAAACTAGAAAGCTTTAAAACATTAAATACAAAACTTTTAATTACCTGCAGCTTCAATAGTAATCACATAAGGTGTCGTCTATAAATAATGTCATCCAAATATCCCGATTCTCAAGAACCTAGGAGCCCCATGTCGCTAGTATATTCATCAACAATTGAGTTAAATGGCAACCTTTAATATGGGATGTAATCAGCATCAAAGTAGTCTTACAATTAGTCTTATCGACACAACCTGTGACGTCATTTATGGTCTACCTCGAGATGACATTCGTTCTGCAGTATTTATTTCGGAATATCTCAGTTTTTAGTCTTTTGTAGTTATTTTAAAATAGATTTAGAGATGATAAAGATAAAGTTGAAAATATCTAAAGGGCTTACAATTAGGATTTGCAGTTATGCAACTGTTTATATACATACCATTTATAACAATTATATCGGTTAATTATTTGTAAAAACATTAAACGGGGCCAATCTTTTTCATTCATTATTTTACGGATAATACTAATTCGCTCAGTAAGATTACTCCAATATAGGTTTAATTTAATTCTTGTCCCTTTTTAGTGAGTACCCGCTTATATTTTGATTTATTTTGTTCTTCAGTGACGCCCATCAGTGACACAAACAGTTTATTTTATTTTCCAGTGAAATTTGCTTCTCATAGTATTACTTCAAGCTTTAATCAATTTTATGTTCACAAATCACTCAAAGTTCCCGTGAAAAATATTTTAAATAAAGGTATATGGGGTATTGGTTATGCTTAGGGATCAAAGATTTCATTAGAAAAATATGTATAAAGCCATAACATGTGATGTAAAGAATTCGTTTGGAATTTAAATGGGCATTTTAACGTCGCTTGATATTGTTTGCTTAGCCCCTCCAACCATTACGAGTCAGGTCATTAAACAACAACGTCTTCGCCCAGACAATCACATATACTAAAAACAAATTCATAGTAATGGTACTCGTAACATTTCACTTTCATAGCACTCACAAATTAATTAAATCACAGGTGTCAACTGACAAATTTAATTTAGCAAATCATTGTGTACATTGTTATAATATGAATTTGAAAGGGGTTTGGAGGTTTTTAAGTTTTGAAAAAAATTGAAATTATAAAATTTTAATCTGAAACCTTGCAACTTATAAAATTATTAATCATTACAAGGATGTTTGTCAAACTGTAAGGTTAGCTGTAATCAGAGGTTTGAAATGATACATTATGATTTTGGAAAACAAGCATTTTCGAATTTCCTGTTAAACCTAAAACTTGTAAACTCCTTCGGGCAGCTCATTAAATGAGTCTAAAAGAACGCTAAAGTCCAAGTTGTTGTGCATAAGAAACGGAAGAACATGGTATAAAGAAGGTAATAGATTCCATAGTTTTAAAATTAGATTGCAAAAGCGACTTTTTTTCAAATACTAGTAGTAATAGTGAAAATAGAAGACGTTATGTTAAAATTATCTTAATTTTGAAGTAATTTCAATTTTTGGTGAGTAAAAAACTTTTATGTTGCATTTACCATTCTGATAAGGATTTCAAAGCTTGCTGTGTCGTGTTTACAAGCCAACTTTATAAATAAAGACAAAACACGTTATTTGAAATATAATTTGAAAGCTTTTGGTGTACGATTCAATCAACTTATTGTTAGATATCCTTATAGCATTTGTGTTTTCCAATGGTTAGTATAATGGTGGTATAATAGACCAATATAATAATTCCATTATTAAATTGTAAAACAACTAATAATTGCGTAGTCCATTACTACTCCAAGTCCTTCTTTACGTATTAACTCAAGCCTAAACTCATAAATGCACAATATCCAGATAGCATTTGCGTAATACTACTTACATCAGAACGTCACAACACAAATTTCGCAATCACATGTTTCAATTTAGACTTTAAACAAAATGAGCGACCTTAAGCTGCATCAGTTGTTATATTTATGCAGCTGTTTTTAACCCTAATTCTACTACCCTCAGAACACAGGCTTTAGTAGTGAGTTAGTTTTAAAAATTAACTAAGAGATGATAAAGCCAAAGATAAAGCCACACAAAGTAAATTAATACAGCCGCACAGTATAACTACTGACGTAATAGGTATTACAACATTTTGGCCACCTGAGAGATCTATAAATTTCTATGGGTGGTATGAGCCAAGGGAAATACAAACGACGCAAAACTGTACCAGCGGTCACAGGTTGCTTTACAACACACGCTGAATAGCTCTTATGATAGTATGATACAGAATTGGTATAAGCCGTTGCACTAATTTTATAGCAGTACTTTATGTACATATTAAATTCGAGTGAGAGTAACAGAGCATGCAACTACAGTGTACAGTAAAAACTTAATAATTAAATTGTCCATCATTGTACCTTATTTTTCCAGTCCACAAGACGTACTTTTATACATTGCAAGTTCATGAATATATGAAGACTAGGAGTAAGGCCAGTCGCCAGCGACTGCGTTCGTGTTGTATGGGCCGTCTCGGTGTGTGGAACTGCGCAGAGTT
>JAQFZE010005011.1:0-10662 GCA_034695245.1 Dicyrtomina saundersi | reverse complement strand
TTTTTAAAAGTGTAAAATGTTCTATTTACATGTTTTTAAAAAGTGTAAAATGTTCTATTTACATGTTTTTAAAAAGTTTAAAAACGTTGTATTTTTATGTTTTTTAAAAGTGTAAAATGTTTTTTTATGTTTATGTCTATATTTGTTTCAACGAAACTAGTTTTGGGTTCGTCCATAAATGACGTCGTCAAAAAATCCACAATTTGTATGCCCCCCAAGATCGGGTCTTGTGAAACTTACAGATAATTTAACTTTTTGTAGATCATCATAAATGTCATCGAGGCGCTGTCGTAATTCATCTATGTACTGCGGCTCCAGCGCATCCAGTTGTCTACAATTAAAAGAACAAAAACTGTTTAGCAAAAATGTAAAAAAATTTAAAAATACCGCTCAAATATTTAAAAATGTTTTTTTAAATAATTGAATTGTTTTTGTATTAGTAAAAGTAAAATAAAAACCAATTAAAAAAGTGACCTGTTGTACAGAATATCCGTTTCTATTTCTTCTGATGAATCCAACGCCCGGATTTTTTTAGCCGTTCCCCCACAAACACAGATCAATAGGAGTAGTAGTAATGAAAAGGCGGGTATTTGACGCACTTTTTGACGTGCACTCGGGAAATAGTCCATTTTCAATCCTTGAAATAAATCCACAGTGATTCGGTTTGTTTATGTTTTAGCAAATATTTGTAATGTATTATTTTGTGTTTGCTTTTAAATGAGGACGGGATTCTGCTCGGTAGTCCGCCTCAACTGCTTGAGTACAAGTAACAGAAGAACCTTTCAATCTCTTTCTTATCTTTACGCAAAATTGGAGTAATAGAAAAAATAATGAGGAATTGACTACGAGTAATTTCATGTTTATATCTCTATTGTAATGAGGAACGTGAGCGTATGTATTTAAATGGGAATGGGCTTTTAACTTTTAAGCAAAGATTCATCAAAGTAGGGCTGCTGCAGTTTGGAGTGTGAGCGCCGGTGAAAAACTGGATTGTCTGGTTTCTTCTCGTTTGGACGCTTTTACTTTCCCAATTCTCCATTTCCCATTTATTTAATTCCCATGTCTTTAAATCCAAATTGAAAATAACAAGATTTTGCTGAGTGCTGCAGCGGAGCCTTCATTTTTATTGTCGAGTTTATATTTTTGTGATTATTTGATGATTGTATAAATTACACAGCTCCCTACATTTCCAATCATTCAATCGTCCAATTTGAAAAAAATACAATGTTTGTGTGGCATATCCATAGCGTAGTAGAGGAGTAGAACAGGTAAAGGGTCGTCCATAAATGATGTCATCCAATTATCTCAGTTTCTATGACCCCTCTGTCATGAGCTTAACCACTGTGTAAATGGCTATCTTTAACATGGGATGTCATCATTAACCAATTATCCCTCACGTCATTTATGGAAGATGCCTAGTAGAAAAATTTGTTTTTTCCTTTGGTTCACTTTAACTTGGACTTGGATTAGAGAGAAAACTTGTACTTTTCTCTATATTACCCATTTAACGTGTTATTGACCATTGATGGGGATTCTACAAATTGAGGAACATTAGAATTTGTTGTAAATACATTTCAAAGTCAATTAACCTAGGGATCGTCCATAAAGGATGTCACGGGTAAGGTCAATACGTCCGGTTGGATTTTACGACATGGTTTAGCTGATGACAGGGCCATAGTGTCCTAGAAATGTAAATATTTCGATGACGTCATTTATGGACGACCCCTTAAGAAAAACTTTAAGTCTTCTTTTTATCTATTTATTTTGCGGCTCTAAGGTAAGTGAAGGTGAGAACGGTATTTCTTTATAAATTTTTCAAGGGATCGTTCACAAATGACGTCATAGATAGGGTCAATGGGTCTGTAAGGCTACGGATAAACACCCCATACTAAATATTCTTCCCATTGATTTGCGTTTTCACAATGGTTAAGCAGATGACAGGGGTCCTAAAAATGGGGATATTTTGACGACGTCATTTGTGGACGATCCCAAATGTGGCAGTCTCTCAAATTGTAATTTAACGATTCTCGATATGTTCTGTTTGACAAGTTATTTAGACTCTCATTTAGGGGACGGACAGGGGAATATTACTAATTACGAAAACATTAGTTAGTAGAGAAAGTTGCATTGATTTGACTCAGGTGTAATTTATTATTCAGAAGGCGTAGCAGTTGGGTTCACACTCAATATTTGCAAATATTATAGTGCAACACGTTATTTTTACATGATTTACAAAAGGGTGCAAAATGTTCTATCTACGTTTTTATTTTTCGCTCGATCCACAATCCAGATGAAGTTATTGCGAGTGCATCTTGATTCCAGTTTTAACGTCCACCTTAATCACATTCTTTAACACATGAGCGAGAAAAAGGATTTTTTAAATACACATTTGCCTAGAAATAAAAGATTTTTTGAAGTTTTTAAAAATGTCTTGGAGATTAAATTCTTAAAAAATGGATTATTGAACTGGACACGATAATGTTGAAGTGTCATGAATTACCGTGACAGCATTGGTGATTGCGCCCACCTTTAGGGCAGTCTGACGGAAGGGAGCAGTCCGCCAACGGCTTCAGCTCCGGACCTGCGTACACGATCTCTGCCACTGACGGATGCAGCAGCGCCAAGATGACAAGGCACACGATCTTCATCTCCCCTTTTTTGTAAAGATTCACAACTTTATGTGGTTTAAAAAGAGAAGGAGACGAAAGAGTGGAGGGCGACTTGCTCTGTTTTTAATGCATTGTTCCTTCCATCATTTAACCACAGAAGTAACTGGATTTAATTTGAATTTGGAACACGTCGCATGAGCAAACCAAAGCAATAGTTATTGTCGAATTAAAACTAATTATGAAATGGAATGAATGCATCCGATTGTGAGGCAATTAAAATTCAATGCATTCGTTGAACAACCAATATTTTGATAAAATCAAATTGTATTGTGGGAGTAATAGTGAGTGATGACATCAATTAACAACGCACGGGAGAACTGAAGACTGTAGCAGATAGCTGCGCCACACGAATAACTCGTCCCCACTTGGCTCGCCGCAAAATTTCTATTTAAGGTCTCTCATCTGCGGTTTTTTTCGCCCCCGGGGGACGAGTTATTCGTGTGGCGCAGCTATCTGCTGCGGTCTTCGTTGCGGCCACTGGACTTGTCACTATCATAATAACTATTGCGTAAATTGCTATCTCCTACCAATTAGAACCAATGACCCTACCAATGACGTCATTTTTGGACGATCCCTAATCAATAATCGAATTTTTATATTAGAGATAAAAATCAGCCTAGAAATAGAAATTGTTGATTTTTTGAAAATTGATATCCCTTGTTAAAAACAGCTACTTACCATGTGGCTAAGCTCATTGACAGGGGGGTCATAGGGTCCTAAAATTGGGGATTTTTTGGTGACGTCATTTGTGGAGGATTCCTCATTGGAAATACAAAGTGTACATAATACATATGCGAGGAAAATATTTGAGGTAGAAAAATGAGTTGATAACATAAAGTGTGATGCTTTCAAAAATAATAACGTAGATTTGCTTCCCACTTCTGACACTAAATTAGAATTAAATGTACAAATTGGCCATAGAATTAGTCACTAATTGAAATGGAACCAAATAATTGGAAATGCCTCACTCATCCGATCAACGTCAATGACTACGATAAGTATCATCTCATGACTCATCCCTTTTGTTATTACGTTTATTTTTATTTGCGGACTGCTTCGTGTCAACTGCTTGGATGTCATGTTGTTCGAAGGGTCGTGCATAAAGGACGTCATGTGCAAAATACAGAGTCCAAGGGGAAAGTAGGGGGACATTATATTTTGCTTTGTACCAATTTTTCACAACCATGATTTATAATTTGATTAAATACGCTATTTGTGGGCGGCCCCTTGGAAAATATTGTCAAAGTCAAGTATGTGCTGTGCTTTACCTGGAGAGGTGATTCGTCTGTTTCCCAAGGTTACATTACAGATAAGGATGATAACATTAGAATTATATATCATTAATTTTTCCCGTATTTTGAGATATGAGTGTGCATAGGAGTAGATAAGGAACTGTAAATCTCATTTTCGCCCTCACCACCAGCCACCATTTAAATCAATTCCAAATCCTCATTTCCCCTTCATCATTCTTCACCAATTCCTCCCTAAACTTTATTCAGCTGAGCACAGACGGACTCTGATTGCACCAAGTCACCACATGTAAGTATCGCATTTTGAACCATTATTTCATTTACTGTAATTCTTGTAATATTTTTCAGTTCAAATTGTAATGTTCAGTGTTCGTCTAATTTTCCACATGGCACTTGAACAAGTTTTCCGAGTCGACGAAATACAAATAAATTTAAAGGCGTATAATTCTCCTCATTTTTAACTTACTTACTCGTTTCAGTGCGTTTTTGTGAGAAGATTAAAAGTAGAAAATGTCGAATGTTGAGTACTACACCCCCCCGTTTGGCTGGAGGCCTCAGGGGGTGATCCAGTGGGTGGCGTGTTCGAACGGGAATTGGCCGGACAATGCAGTTGAGAGTGGGATGGAGGGTGGCTCCAAGTTGTATGTGGCTCGTGCCCATTTCCAAGGAGCTCTCATTCCAGGAAAACTTCACTCGGGGCATCGCGCTTGCTACGTCGCTTGGGGCGGGAAAGAAAACCCGGTTTTAAACTATGAGGTTAGTGAGCCATTCAAAAACTACTACCGTTTTATCAATATTTTCTGTACAACATTGGTATTATTGACAAACAGGTGCTGGTGGCGACCCCAGGTGCACTTCGGTGGAGCCCCTCCTCTCGGGGCCAATTAGTGGCAAATGCTGTTGTTGGGGGGCGCACTGAGACGGGGGAGCAGCTGTACATTGGGCGCTGTCATCACGGAGGTTCAAATGTTCCCGGGAAAATTCAACCCAGCCATCGAGTCTGCTACATTCCATACGGAGGCCAAGAAATGCCTTTTGAGCACTACCAAATCCTTCATCGCTAAAACCAAAATTATGTTTTAAAAAATACAAAAATATTCATACAATTCGTATTCTACCTTTAAAAATGAGACGTTGGCTGTTCAATGAATAAATTGGTTTTTTATTATTTAACAATCAGGTGCATTCATTCCATTTTGTAATGAAATTCAATTATGAAATATTATTTACACCTCCTTTGATTTACGCATTGAAATTAAATGCAACAATTACTATTGTGATTAAATGACGAAGCAAAGAGTGACATACGAAGAGATGCATTCAATCTTCCCAAAAATTCCTCGTCTTACTACACGTTTCTTTTTTAAACTGTATTCTACACGAGAATCTTCAAAACAAAATGAAGGGGATCGTCGAGTTGTCTTGGTTCATCGTCTGCCTCGTCATCTGCTTGGCCCTGCTCCAACCGGATTGTGTGGCAGGTCAAGACTGCTCCGCTACGTCAGACTGCAGTCCCATTCTCAAATGCTGTCAAGGTAATTCCTAATTCACAAAACACTTCAAAATTAAAAATCATGCGTAAAATTCATTTTAATGAAAATCTCAAATTATTGTCTTACGAAAAATCTTTAAGAGATTTCAAAAATTGAAAAATTCGTATTTGTAGGGAGATGCATATTTAATATGATGACTTGTTACTAATGTGTCCACGCATTTGGGATATGAAGATGACTGCTAAAACTGGAAGGACCAATAAGATGCTCTCCCAACTAATAACATGATCTTGATCAAACAAAAATTCAAACGAAACTGTGAAATGTTCTATTTTCATATTTTTCACAAATAAAACTTTTTCTAATTTGACATTTTTAACACTGGATGACATGTCAGGAGTAACCAAGTAGACCCATGGACCCCACCGTTGACGTCATTTGTGGACGACCCCTTTCATACAGAAATGGATCAAAAAATAAAAATAATGGAGTGTACGCAGCTTCTTTGGAGTTGGTGCTTTTAAAGGATGCTTCCGCATTCCTTAAAATTGCTTCCAATAATAAATTGACAGAATAAAAAAGGAGTTAGCCACCTTTTTAAAAACATATAGAAATAAAACATTTTGTAGCTTTCAAACATATGTAATTAAAACACATTGGACTTTTCAAAAAGATTAAAATTAAAATTTGTAAAATTTTAAAACTTTCAAAATCCCGTGTAATAAGAATATTTTGGACATTTTAAAAACTTTTGTGCAATAATTAAAAGTCATTCATATTTCCCACCTGTAAAAAGATGCGAAAATCGTTTACATTATAACTGGGATTTCAGCTTTGTAGGAATTTAAATCCTGTAGTCAATTTGAACCACTCACCCCTTCCAAAATTAAACGGCCTTTCATAAGTTAAAGTGGAAGTTGTTCTATTCCGTGTGTCAACTCTACAGGGTCAACTATTATTTGAGAGCAATGAATCGCCTACCTATGATGTGCGACAGGGACGAAGAAGGCGGGGAGATTCCATCTCCCGCCGAACCAGCATCGGTAACAGAAACATGGGTTATTTCATTATGTTACACAGTCCATTTAAGTGTAATATTAATGTTTTGAAATTCCAACATTAAAGATCTCAGAAAAATGAGTAGAACAATGTAGTGCTTTCTCAAACTGGAATTAATTACAAAGTTTTGAAAATTATTATACTCCAGTCTTCTCCGGGTTCATCTTCACCCTCACTATGCTATGGGCTTTATCTTTATGTCGTCTCCCAAGAATCAAAATGACCCATTTCCATTTTTAACTAAATATGAAATGTACTATCTACAAACTATATAATATGAATATCATGTAATCCTTAAGGCATGTAATTAGAACATTGAACACTTTTCAAAAACGTGTAATTAGAACATTGAGCATCTTTTCAAAAACATGTAAATCGAACATTTTACACTTTTCAAAAACGTGTAATTAGAACATTGAGCATCTTTTCAAAAACATGTAAATAGAAAATTTTACACTTTTCAAAAATGTGTAATTAGAACATTTTACACTTTTAAAAAACATGTGAATAGAACATTTTGCGTTTTTTAAAACTCCTATTTAACATTGTACGCATGTCTCCAATTTTGTTTTGATGACATAGCTCATTTTGATTCTAGTTTAAATTGGATATGGGTCATTTTGGTTCTTGACAGACGATATGCAATAACTTGGAGGGGGCTGGCGCATCTTCCGTGGGGATTGAAAATCCTGTGCCAAGATGCTGGGGAGCAAGAGAGAGGGGGCGGAGCGATGATACGTTGTATCTCTCAGCGTATGACATGACGATAGCTCCGACCCCTGAAAGAGATGCTCTGCTGGGGATGAATCGTCTCTCCGTCCACGATGTCCCGCGTCACCGTCTTCACTCGGAGCGACCGCTGCACCCTTCCTCGCCAACCAACTCCACCTCCGATTGGATGATAATTCTTTGACTGCTCCAGCAGACGACCTGGTTCCGGTTCGGGTGGGAGCCCCAGCCTTGCCTGCTCCTCATAGCAGCAGTGGGAAGTCGGAGGAGGAGTCGAGAGAAGATGGACTTGCTAAGAAATTAGCTGTACCGGATGTGAGTCCCTTCCCGCCGCCTCCTCGCTCCACTAAGGAACTACGGGAAATTGCTCAAGACGGAGTCCGGCTTCTCCAGCGGCTCATTCTCCTAGATCCGAGCAGACGCATGGAGACCACACACTGAACTCCCCGAAGTCTCTCCTAGTTCAGCTCCGCCCCGATCAGCTCACCGGTTTTTCCTGAGTTTGGCGGAGGGAGCAGAGCGAACGGTTTGAGTTTGGTGGGATCCTAGGTATGTTACACAATCTGCTCGTTTCGAAAATGTCAAGTACCATAAAGCTCCTAATAGGTCGTTTATAACGTTATAATATGGAGACCACCGTAGGAATTAGAAGCTTTGCGGTACTTTAACTAAAATCTTCACATCTCACACTTTAATAGTATTGTACTGACAAGTTCACTTATAAGGGAGCCGCATAAAAGGGAAAACCGTTCTACGGGACAAATTCAAAATGTTTGGTGGCACAGCTATGTTTCCAATGTTAATATTACCAGGGACAGATTTGGTGGGTCTTGCAGAGTCCCTTACAAGTGAACTCGGGAGTCCATATAACATGTGTACTATGCACTAGGGTAGAGTCTTCTAATTGTGATCGCTCAGATTTTAATAGGACAACTTACGGACCTATAATTGGCGTATACGTAGCCCTACTCTTCCATGCAAGGAATTCCTTTACTGTCAGTCTTAATGTTTTCCTGCTAAAAACTGACAAGGGAATGCCGCAGCATGTACTCTCTTGATTTTAAAAACAATACCCACACTGAATTTGGCCGCACTTGGTTATTACAGATCCAAAGTAACTCGATGCACAACTCGTTTGCTCGCAATCACGCGCCAAAGTTTAAAAAAAATCGATTTTTCGCAACTTTGCAACCCCGTAGCTTCTACAATTATCGTCCTATTTTCGAAAAATTTGAAGTTTTGTGATTTCTAAAACATTATCTAAAAACGTGTGTAAAGTTTTTAAAATGTACATGTTTTTTAAATTGGGGTATTTTGAGTGCCTTCAAAAAAATGCCAAAAAAATATTGAAAGTTTTGAAATTATAAAAATTTTAATTTTTGTTTTAAGACAATGTCCTGGAGATCACAAAACTTTAAATTTTTTGAAAATCGGACTAGCATTGTAGAAGTTACAGGGTTGAAAAGTTGCGAAAAATCGATGTTTTTGAACTTTGGCGCGTGATTGTGAGCGAACGGCGCAAAATGCAGTCGAGTTACTTTGGATCTGTAGTAACCAAGTGCGGCAAAATTCAGTGCGGGTATTGTTTTTAAAATCGAGAGAGTACATGCGGCGGCATTCCCTTGCGAGCCATCACAATTACCCGCCTCCACTACCCTATATAATCAATGTTGAGAAGGAGCTGGAAATACAGAATAATTTATTAAATTCCAACTGTCGTACATAACATATCTCCTTAACAGCGGACGAGTGGGGGGTTGGGAAGACTGACATAATACTAGCACTTTTTTGTTGGGACAGGAAAGTTCCGAGTGGAGTTTCACAGTGTCAAACCTTAAACGAAAGTAAGCCTAATTGAGAATTTTTGTTAAAACTTTTTTTTTTAGTTTTTAATTTAAAACTATAATAAAATTATTATTATGGTAGGGATGGTTGGGGTGGAAGGAAGTCACGGAACTTTAGCCGTCTGCCGTAATAAATCAGCTGTAGATAGTTGGGCGAAGGAAGTGGAGGGGAAATGTCCCGGGAAGAATGTGCTCAAATTTTATGGGCGCCCCGATCGGGAACCTGCCCGTAAACTCAACGCCGGAGAGTAAGTCCAAAATTAATACTTATGTACCTACAAGTAGTGCTATACACTATGTAGATCTATATCATTAGAAACTTACTTGGCTCTGTGTTAGTACGGGCTAAGCTGGTCACTTTAATTATTTATAACAAAAACATTAGAGTATAATGTAGTGTACATGTAAATTTTGTGGAAAGGAAAACATTAATTATGTTTTAATTTTGATTTAATTCTTGTAATTAATTATAAAACTTATTTTCTAGATTGGCGAAATATGACGTAGTTCTTAGTACCTACGAGACTGTGAGATGCGCAGTTACCCCTGACCGAG
Source organism: Dicyrtomina saundersi (assembly GCA_034695245.1). NCBI lineage: Eukaryota > Metazoa > Arthropoda > Collembola > Symphypleona > Dicyrtomidae > Dicyrtomina > Dicyrtomina saundersi. Next base: position 1,063 of record JAQFZE010005011.1, on the reverse strand, counting down.
ATACGGTGGACGGTAGGTATACAATATAGTATGTACTTTACACGAGAATGAATGGTTTTACATGGGACGAGTACAAATTTCAAAAATACCTATTCAAAATAATTTGTTTTTAATAATGTTTTTGAATACATTGATTTTTGTGTCTTTTTTCCAGGTGGCGCGGACTCCACTCCTGTCAATTCCTTGGCATCGCATAGTTCTAGACGAGGCAGGAGTAAAAAGGAAGAATTATGAAACAGGCCGCTGTCTGTGGGTCTCCTCTCTCCACGCCCGCCACAGGTGGATCCTCTGTGGAACAGCTCTGCCTACGAAGTAATGCCTTTCTCATCTATTAAACATTTCTCATATTTCTCTCATACACAGTCAACTTTCCGGCTCCAATAATATTGCATATGGCTCCCTTCTTTTTAATACAAATTAAATACTTATTTGTGTAGGAGCCTTTTATTCTTGAACATTTTTGTTTTAATGTTTACGGAGGAGGAGATGTAGGCTTTTGTCAGGTTTATGAGGAAGTTAGAAATAATCTCAAGTTGATTGCTCAGAGTGTGTGTCTTGGAAGGACGGTGGGTGAGGTCTCCAGGGCGACGGAAGCAAATAATTAATTGCGACCCTTAAAAGGTGATGAAGCCATGGCAGTCAAGTATAATCAACAAATTATTTTTCTTCAGAATCAACAACTGTCAAGAACCAAAATGACCCATATCCAATTTAAACTACAATCAAAATGAGCTATATGTCATCAAAACAAAATGAGAAAAATGCGTCAAATGTTAATTACGAGTTTTTCAAAAGCGTAAAATGTTCTAATCACACGTTTTTGAAGAGTGCAAAATGTTCTATTTTCATGTTTTTGAAAAGGTGGAAAATGTTCTAATTACACGTGTTTGAAAAGGTGCAAAATGTTCTAATTACACGTTTTTGAAAAGGTGTAAAATGTTCTAATTACACGTGTTTGAAAAGGTGCAAAATGTTCTAATTACACGTTTTTGAAAAGGGTAAAATGTTCTAATTACACGTTTTTGAAAAGTGTAAAATGTTCGATTTACATGTTTTTGAAAAG
>JAQFZE010005010.1:0-10662 GCA_034695245.1 Dicyrtomina saundersi | reverse complement strand
GCAAAAATCTGGTTTGGCCCCCACCCCTCCCCCTGTTCGTAATTATTTTTGGTATGTACGCACATGTGAAGGATAGGGCGGTTGGACCCCTCCCCCCCAAAAAACGTCGAACGTTATTTTTGAGAGCTCCCTTGAAGCGCCAGACATTTACGATGTATAGCTATAAATAAGTCATAGCCGTAGTCCATATCTCCGTACGTAGCATGTATATATATGTGCGTGCAGGATCTGTGCGGCGTTGCCGAATGTATGTTGTCTCGTTGTGGAAGGTTTGTTCAGCAGAAAAAAAACAATTATTCCCACTGTTATTATTAAATGCTGAAAATAAGAAATACTGAAAATACATACTGGGATGCATACTACATAACATACTAGAATGCAAAGACTGCACAAAAGTGACTCGGAACAGTGTACGAAACTTAAACCATCTAAATACTAATTGATAACATTTTTAATGTATCTCAAATAAGTTTGTATTTTGTTTCTTTTTTTCACGTTCCCTGCATGTCGTCCAGCTAACAGGAAGAGTTCATAGAGTAGAAGAGGAGTACAGTCAAGTATTCTAGTAGGTTAGTGACAATTTTCTGGATTTAAAATTTTAAAATGCTACATGGTTTTGTCAGTGTCACAGGATTCAAGATAATAGAAGACGGTTTTGTTAGCAGATTTTTTGTTTGTTTAGTGATCAATGGAATTCCAACAACCATTGTCAACAACAGAAGAAGATGATGAAAATAATTCAAATGACGATTCAGAAGAAGTAGGACCCCCCGCCTCTGATGAATTGCGTACTTACATCATAATTGTCAATGATGATGGATCTCTAAGTTTGGACCCGAATGGTATTGTAGCGGAAGGTAAATTATTTTGAAATTATGTATTATTGTTATTATTCTTGGGGTGGAATCGGGATTAAGTTTTGAATGCGAGTTAGAAGTTTGTAGTTGTGGAGTATGTGTCTGGTGTTGTCACTTTTTAGTTTTGATAGTAGAAGAATTTATAATTATATGAGATTGGGAAAATAAAAAGGCAGCTTTTTAGCGCCTCTCTTGATACTTGCTATCCAAACTTGTTCATCGTATGTGGTAAAAACGTAAACGAGGTACAGTCAACAATATACCCCTGAAACTGATTTTGTATACTTCAATAATTATGAATTAGCCATTAGCTTTATTATGAGATTATTATTTAAATGTTATTAATTTAATACAAATAATTTACGCTGTTCTTTTTATTTGGTTATTTGTCTAGCTTTGAATAATATGAATGCAGGGTTTATGTGAGTTTGTTATGATGGGTGCAATCTAAGGTTAAAGATGGAACGTACTAAAAGGTATTTGGTGTGGATGAGTTGTGGAGTAATGTTGAATGTGCGATGTCGAGGAAAATCAGTTCTTTACTCCTGCTCGTATTAATTACTATTATATTCCTATTAACAATTAGTAGTGTAATTAGCTGTTTTAAACTCTTTGATTGTAGAATAGTTGTTGTTTGACATGTAAGAACTGGTATTAGAGGACCGACTGTTTTGTAATAGATGCAGACCCGCAGTCCGTAATTCCAGTACATCTTCCGGTGAATAAAATGAAGTCTGCAGATTGTCCATTGCCGGGTGCAACTCCCTTTCCTGGATCCAGTCGGGCGAGGAAAACGAAACCACAGGCCACTTTGTATGGAGGAGATATTGAAGGTGCGTATGAAGAAAGTTCTTCAAATTCAATTCCAGCCAGTTACTCTGAACTGTCTAGAACATCCTTTAATGTGAACCAATCTACAAATGGTGTCATGAATGGGTCATCAATTCTTTTAGATCAAGAGCCGTCAATCACATCCACTGGCGTTTCCGCTGCATCAGCTCCAATTGACATCGCACAGCTTGGGCCTCAAGATATTGCTATTCTTGAAAATGTCTTACAAAGTGAGCAAGCACGAGAGATGAGAGAATTAATGGAAAACATGTCGTTTCCATCAGAAGATATTCCGACTGTCCCTCCAAGTAAAAACTAAAAACTATTCTAGTTATTTTATTTTTTCGATTTAGTTAGAGGTCTAAATATGTTTATTATTTACTAATGCTTGCATTGCAATTTTTGCAGATTGTATCTCACACCACTCGTGGGACCACAGTTACTCAAACCTTTCAGCTCCTCCTCCTCAGCCGATCCTCCCGCCCCCTACACAGTCGTTGTCAACACCAGGCCCATTAATTGACCACATGTCTATGGCTAAGAGCTCTGACGAGTCTCGGAATTTAACGCCGGCTAAGAATGCCGTCAAGGTTCCTTTTAACCAGACCATCAAGGCGTCCAGTAACCCTGCCGGTACTTCCCCAGTGCCTACCCGCTTGACTTCGAGCCCGGTACCAGTCCACTCTCCCTCTTCCCGACGAGTATCAGAAGGTACTGCCAGCTATAAATTTAATCTATGATACATCATATAATCGTATTTACACACAGGAAATAAATTGTTATACAAGTATACTGGTCCTGTTGTATATTCGGCTTTGTATTTGGTGTTTTTGCTGCGTACTCAGTATTATATTTGTTTACGATATTAACGTGAAATTTCTATCGAATCCACGAAACGTATAAATAGTTAATTCTCAGGATTGCGTTAATATAAATTTTTTTTGAAAGTCGATGACTTGCTATCCGTAGGTGAATCAAATGCCATTAAACGACGATCACAGAGGCAACAAGATCGAATTGAGCGACTTGAAGCGGAGAGAATTATGGCTGAAAATCAGCAGATGTTACAGCGTGAAAAGGAGCTCATGATGGAAAATAGCAACATCGTTGCTAAGCAACGTGAAGTGTCACCTGCAGTCGCAACCCCAGCTATCCCAAACATTGTTAGTGACCGATCAGCCAGTCCAATAATTCCTACAGTGGAGGACAATGTTCGAGCCTCTAGCCCTGTTCTGGCTACCCAAACTCCTGCTATGCCATCACCTAGCCCTTCAGCTGACGAAATCATAAAATCTGACAAGTTAGTTTTACATTTACTTTCGCAACAATGTTTAATTATTTGCACATGATATAAACTTGAATTGTGTAGCACCAGTGCCACTTCAATTTTGAAAACAAACTGATTATAGTATGTATTCTGGACTGGCCAATGCAGTGTAATGCTCGGCAAATATTATTAAAATAAAATAATTGTATATTTTCAAATTCTTAATTGTGCTGAACACTGTAGAAACCAATGTTCTCGATTGTTGCATTTGATTTAGTTTTAAACGACCAATTCGTCATCGGAAGCTTCCTGCTCATTTAGCAGATCCGAACTATTTGCATTTAGATGAAGATGTCAGAAGTTTACCAAGGAAAGACTCGCCACCACCCCAGTCGGACCCTGTGCAGGAGCAAGAAGAAGAACCTGAGAAAGAAGTTGAAGAAAGTGAAGATGAAGAAGCCGACGAAGAGGTGGAAGAAGATGATCCTAATAAGTATAAACAAAATTTCATAAACATGTCATTTGAAATTTGGAACTCGAGTTGAAAAATCTTGTGATTTTACAAGTTTGTCCTCTGTTTTACTAGATTATGGTGTATCTGCCGGAAGCCCCATAATAATCGCTTCATGATCTGCTGTGACAAATGCGATGATTGGTTTCACGGTAAATGCGTCGGTGTCACTAAAGCTCAAGCGACTCAAATGGAAGCGAATCACAAATTATGGCACTGCCCAACCTGTCGTAAATCACTAAAACAACCAGCAACCCCTTCGCTAAAAACTCCAAAGACTCCTGGCCGAGCAAGTTCGCGCCGTGGAAGCACTGCTTCACAGTCTTCCACTACATCGACCACGGAATCTAAAGAGAAACCTGAAATAAAGAAAGTAACCGCAGCAAGTGCCATTAAAGCAAAAGTGTCTCTTGCTATTGAGACACCGAAAAGAAGAGAATCCGTTACTGCTATGGTCAGTAAAGCTAAACCTGTGGGGCGGAGAAAAAGCGATTCTGTTGTTCGTCAGTCTGAAGCTAACAGTGATGAAAAAGCACCTCGTAAGTTTTGATATAATTATAACTAAAAATCAATTTAATTTTTTTAACAGTAATTGCATACGTTTTTAGTGTTTATAAATCGTAATATCGTAATATTATGTTTATTTTCCACTTTCATTTTAGAATGCATTGTTTGTGGTACGAGAGCAAGAGTGGACTCAGTATACTGTAGCGATGACTGTGTTCGGCAGCATGCTACCACAACTACAGCAGCATCAACTGTTACAGTAGCTAGCAAGCCGAAGGACACGATTGCGGCACCTATAACCCCAAGCACTCCAAGTCCTTCATCCCAAAAATTGAAGGTAGGGAATAGTAGTTATATTGTAATTAATATTCATATCCATATCAATAGAGTGAATTATTATTCAAATTTTGCGAATATTTGTTATCGGGGATGAATAATTTATGTATATAAATGTATTTTAGCGCCTAAGCTCTATAAAGGATCAAGAAAGATCAAAAGAAGCAGAACAGCCATTTTTTGCATTCCATGTGATTCAAGCTGGCGCAGCCAAATCAACTGAAATTGTTCCCCCCCGTCAGAAGGAGCCAGTGGCTGGCGCTCATATAAAGCCAAGTCAAAATCAGACACCAAATTCATCAACCGGGGCAAGTCCGCCAGTACCAGATAAAGCAGCACCATCCGGGGGAGCGCCACCAAAACTTTCGCAGTCTCCAGCGAAAAGTACAGCTCATCAGGGCCAAAGTCAGAATTCAAAGGCAGTTGTAAGTAGCAGTACTGGGAGTAGCTCAGCGTCTAAAAAGATTACATCATCCTCGAAAGAGTCAAAGGATCCATCCGCTCCTGCCAAAGACAACGCAGGAACCAAAACAGTAGCCAGGGTGACACATGAAAAGAATGGAAGTAAAGAAAAACGAAAAGTTAAAGAATCGCCAAAAGATTTGGAAAAGGAACGAGATGCTAGACATGGCAGAGATGGTGAAGCCTTAATGAAAGATAATTTTAAAAAAACGTTAAGAGAAACGTTTAAGGACCGACTGAAAAATGTAACGGATGATGACAAAGTTAGTTACCCTCCCACAAATACACCTGAGAATATGGCTGAAAAGATTATTGAGGAATTAACACAATACTATGGAAGTGCAAACAATGTGAAGGGCAAAGCGAAGTACCGAAGCATTATTTTTAATCTCAGGTAGGAAAGGAAGCAACTTATATTTATTCACTTTAGTTTTTTCATGTATAGGAATGTATACTAACGAGGGAATGGTCACAATCGGGGACGCGAAACCACCCAATCTATTTTTTTCTGAAAAAAGCATGTAAAAAAAATTGGTTTAGCGTCAATCATATTTCAGAATGTGCCTTTTGATTTGCTACCGAATTTATTGAAGATATAAATTTGCGAATGATAATTAAATGGACGCCATATTTAAATGTATTTTTCAGTCTTCAATTGTGTCTGAAAGCTTCATTTCAGTAATTTCTGGCAATTTGAAAATTCAAAAAAACATTTTGTTCAAAAATGCGTTATTTTAAAAGGACCTCAAAATTATTTAACATTTATATTTTCAAAAAAATCATTGATTAGAATTTTAAAAAACAGAATTAAATTTTAAGATAATATTGTAAAGATAAGAAAATTTCGATGTTTTTTGAAAATTGGATGAAAATTGAAGAAGTTACAGGGTTTTGAAAAGGCAATCTTTTAAAACATTTTTAAAACTTGTAGTGGCTTTTGGTTGGGTTGGGTTGGGTTGGGTTTTGGCTTTTAAAATAGCGTATTTTTCAAAAAACAATTTTTTGAATTTTCAAATTCCCAGAAATTAAAAATATTGAAACGATCACAAAACTATAAATTTTATCATAATCGGCTGAGAAATGTAGCCTTCAGACACAAATGAAGACTGAAAAATATATTTAAATATGGCTTCCATTGAATTATCATTAGCAAAATATCTTCAATTTTGGTAGCAAATCGAAAGGCCCATTCTGAAATATGATTGACGCCACACCAATTGTTTTTACATGCACTTTTCAGAAAAAAATAGAATGGGTGGTTTCGCGTCCCCGGTTGTGACCATTCCCTCGTAAGTATCAGTGGATAAAGCTTTGCAAAAAACAATTGCAGAATGAATTTTTAAACGTTTTGTAGGGATGCAAAAAATTCTCTGTTTCGGGAAATACTACAAGGAAATATCTCTGCGAAGACACTGGTTAAAATGGAAGCAACAGAAATGGCGTCAGCGGAGCTATCTGAGTGGCGAAATAGAGAGAACCAGAAGAATTTGGAAATGATTAAAAAAGCAGAATTAGATAAATTAGTTGAAGCTAAGAAACAAGAGTTAATTGATAAGGGTGCAGATGTAGATGTTGCCGTGGAAGAACAAGCCAAGCAAAATTTGGATATTGCAGATGTGATTCAGTTGAAGGATAAGGTAAATGAGGCTGAAGACAAATTGGAGACTGGGGGTGAGAATGAGAAAGAAAGTTCTTCATCCAAGTCATCTCATAGGAAGGATAAAAAGAAAGATAAGAGAAAAGAGAAAGATTCGGACAGGGATAAATTAAGAGACTCAAAAGATTACCATCCGTCTTCTTCCAAGGACAAAGACAGCAAAGATAGACAAGATAAAGAACGAAGATCTGATCGCCACCGACATAGAAGCAGTAGAGATGAGTTAAAAATTAAAGAGTCTCCAAAGGAAAAAGAATCAAGCAAAGACAAAACCACTAAGGATAAAGACAAATCAAAAGTGACTATTACTAACAACAGTAGCAATAGTAGTAGTGGAAAAGACTTGCGTAAAGATCGAGATAAAGACAATACTAACGTGAAGGTCAAACCTGAGAAGGATACAAATTCAAAAATTAAGATTTCGGTAGAAACGGAAAAAGTATGTAATTTTTATTACTATTACAATTCGGGTTTAATAACAACCGTAAATATTATCGTACAATATTATCAATCGTTCTTTTCTTGCTTTCAGGACTCTGTTGAAAAGATGGATGAAGATATTCAATCGCATCCGACATCTCAAACGGAATCTTCAATTACAAGTAAAACTAAGGTCGAGGATTCCTCCGTGCACGGTATGAGTACACATATTCTTTAAAATGTGTTGCTCTCGCTTAAAAGGTTTTATAGGTTACTATTATAATCTAAAGTTACGGTTATCATCATGATGCATTTTTATTTTTCTATATTTGTAGGCGTAAGGCACTCGACAGATTCTGAGCAGGAATTACCATCTTCGACAATAAAAACTCCAGATTTTACAGACGAACCAAAAAAAGAAAATGTACAAACCTCGGTTTTCCGAACAAAACTAATTATGCATGAGCTGGGTCATTTCCACGCTGTTGCATATAATGTATCACATAATTCTTTGGAGGGAACAATATTTCCCGAGAGCCCAGTTCCAATAGTTGGACGAATTTCCCCCGAAACCGTCTGGGATTACATAGATAAGATGAAAAAAACTAAGGTACACAAAATTTTCAGTTTTTTAGCATTACAATTAATCTGGTGTAAATGGTGATTTTTGATGTTTGGTATAATTTATTTTCAGGAAGTAATTGTTCTCCGTCTAGCTCCAGCATCAGAGGCGGATTCTCAAGGCTACATGACTTTTTTCTCTTACTTGTCATCCAGGGGAAGGCTTGGTGTGATGGGAGGAATAAGCCCACCATTGAAGGATGTTTACTTAATTCCATTAAACAAGCACAGCCCTATTAATAGAGTAAGTGTAATTGAGAAACGTTATCGTATGTAATTCGAATTTAGTTAGGGTTTTGGTATTCGGAGACATTTTATATTTATTATTGTTTATATATTTTTCCTTATAGGCTTTACTTCCATTCCGCGGACCCGGTCTACCTAAAGAAAGAAATCATTGTTTGCTGGCGGTAGTTACCCGCCACATAATGGAAGTACCGCCAACAATACAACCAAAAAGAAAAGCTTCACTTCAGTCAGCTGAAGCATCGTCGCCCACGACAAAAAAGAAAAGAACTACGGATACTGGCCTTGTTGAATCACCATCATCTTCAACAAGTGCTGTTCCGTCGACAAGTCGACAATTGAGCAAAGGTTCGCCTAATGCTTTTCCATCCCGCGCTATCCCAGGCCCAAGTTCCGCCATAGGGCCTCTTGCAGATCCACGTAGGAAAGGAGAGCCGGAACCAGAATTGCCGGAAATGGAAGAAAGTCTTCAAAATGATGACGATCAGCCGTACACGCCTTGGGAGGATGAAGATGACAAAGGTATTATTTTTTAAATATTTTAATTACATAGGAACTGTATATTTCGAATGCGCTTCATATGGCATGATATCATATTATAAATTATTTTGTTTTGTTATTTTAACAATAGATCCTGAAGTTAAAACGGAAGTTAGTTCTGCACCCATAACTTCAGTCCTCGACGATAAAACAGCAGCCCAAAAGCTTCTCGACGATCTCAATCGAAAAATTCAAATGGAAAAACAACAAATCGAGTCAATAGCTGTGGCAATCAAAAGGAATGAAAATATTACCCACATTCCAGGCTTAGATGGGGATTTCCCGAAAGAGCATTCTCCAGTGTCGGCATCAAAAGAAAAAATTACTGATGATATTCCTTTTTTTCTCCGTTCTCAGCCTATACAATCTAAATTGATGTTGCCTATTATGACTGAACCAGACAGTGAACAACACTTAATCCCTACTACCAGTGAACCACAGTCCAATGTATTGGCGCTGTTGGCGACTGAAAAGAAAATCTCAAAAGAAGATGACTGCATTACTGTAAGTGATGATGAAGCTATGATTTCAAAACCCATCAGCTCACAACCAGAAATAATGAAAGATTCAACCAGCGAAGTTGTTGAACTAGAGGATGAGGATGAAGATGAAGCCTATTCGCCATCCGCTATGGACTTCTCAGATGATGAATCTGAAAAAGAGAAGGACAAAGAAGAAATTGAAGATGTTGTGGTAGTGAAAGATCCTAGAACAATCCCTCCTCCTAAGACGCGTCCTACATTCGTACCTATAGATTCATCTTGTGCGGAAGGGACTGGCACTATTAATCTTGTGAAAGAAACAGTATCTGAATTAGTTACAGTTAAGGAAGTCGAGCCACAACTTTCCGGTATAGATCGGCAAATAAAAATTCCAGGGTTGGATTTTTCAGATTCGTTTGAGAAAGACATTTCCAGTCCAAGTGTAGGCTTAGAACATAGTGAGAGTCAAAGAGCAGCAAAATCCAAACCAGATTGCATAGACCTAGATGTTGATGAATTAGAAGAACCACCGCCACCTGGGGAATCTGTTCCGAGTCCTGCAATTTTTAGAACACCAACGAAGCCCGCACTAGACTCTGTTTTTTCCCTTGGACCACCTCCTAATTTAAGTCCAAAAGTTAAAATTCAAATAAACTTGGCACCAAAAAGCACGACTTCTGGAACAGGAAGCTCATCCGTGCTTGCTGCTGTGTCGTCTGCTAAACCATCAACGACACCGAGTATGCTCCCACCAATGGCAACATCCGTTACACCATTACTAGTTCCAGACACTCTTGACATTCCTCTGCCTCCGTCTGCACCTCCAAAAACCAATTTTAATTTACCACCACCAGCTTTATCAGCGCCACTAACTTCCAGTGTTACTCTACCCCTAGCAGGAATGACGTCAATATCCATTCCACCTCCTCCGGTTTCAATTCAGACAAATGTTCCTCCACCACATTTAAGTTCGATGTCAACGCCATTGCCTGTGACGAGTATCCCCCCACCACCTGTGGCATTTCCACCTCAGATTAATACAGATACCCCTCCAGGCTTTCCGAGGACGCCCAACCTCATTCCAGCACCTCCAATTATCGGAGGAGTCAGTATAAACACCAGTATCCCACCACCACCACCCATTGCGGGAATGGTTCCTGTCTCAGCTATCCCACCTTTACCAACCCTCAGAGGAATGCCTAGTTTAACCCCAATAAGGTTTGCTCCAAATATTGGTATGACTAGTGCACTACCACCACAGCAGCAACAACCACAGTTGAATCGATTCAGGCCAATGGGACGCTACCCAGTACAATCGTCAACAAGTTCATTCCCGCCTAAAACTTCACCCCCTGAACGAGGCATGTTAAGACAAGCTCCGCCACTGTCACCTGGATCGTCCTCATCAGGATCATCTTCAAATTTTGAGAGAAAAAGAAATAATAGTTTCAACGACAAAAACGATGGATCTGATTCAAAATTTTCTAGTAATTACCAAAAGGGATCAGATCGGTTTAGAAATAGTAGGCCTTCGTATACGAATCGGCATAGATCTAGGTCTAGATCAGGGTCAAGGTCTAGAAGTACTGGCTTAAATCGATCAAGGTTTGACATCTTTATACAATGTTACAATTTTTGGTTATTTCATATGGAATTTGAGTGGGAAAAATATGAACAAGAGATAAGCTTGGGAATAAGTGACTTATTTAGGAGAGATTAAAGTTGAAATCATGACTGGGCCCAAGCAGCAAATGAGTAGAAATCTAACTAGTAAAAAGTACCTATTCCGCACTTATCTATACTCCTACTGGTTACTGCTGCAACAACTGGTTCACCCACAAAGAACTATGTCTGGACATAAATTAGTGATATCTGGGAAGGTGGGCTCATGCATTTATTGTACCCGCCCATCCCTGCACCAATAC
>JAQFZE010005009.1:0-10662 GCA_034695245.1 Dicyrtomina saundersi | reverse complement strand
GCGCAACTAAATAATAACATTATCATGCATCTCACCCTTGAGGGGCATCTAAATATTTATTTCCTAGTACATCTCCGAGTCTCACATCATCTAAAAGACACTCGACACTCATCTTACTGTTTCTGACAAATTCATCTAAACGATAACTGAATATCACCAGGGCGATATGTTGCGTAGCAACTGAATTATATCTTAATCCAAATTCAGGAAACATCTCCTGATGTAGTTCAGAAGGTCCAATTTTTCTGCATTTTAGGATGGTATCATATGATTTTCAGAAGTCTTTCACATGCTTTTTTACGGAGAGTGTAGTTAAACAAAAATTAAGAAATCAAATTGTTGAGGAAAATAAAACAAAGATTATAATTATCTTTTTATGAAAATGAAGTTTCCTCGGGCGTTCCGAATACTTTTGAATCGGGAATTAAAGCGAGACGAAGTAATACACATTCTTGAGAACAACAAGAAAAGGGATAAAAATATATCTTCCCTTACCCCCCAATCATCTACCATAGAGCCGAATTTGAAAGAAGACTCAAGTGTAATCAACGACACTACGCTTAACTTTGATCAGTTTTGTTGCATGATGACTGAGCTCATCTATCATCATCATCATCATAATTTCAACTCTGCCTGGTCCAATCACCATGATAATAAAGCCTCAAATTATATTCACAACATTTCCCACGCCCTCACATGTCTTCTAGGTAACTCACTCTATTCCAAAGTTTTTCGTGCTAGTATGAGTATAAGTGAAAGTTAGTATAAGAGATTAATTGTTCATATTCACTAAGTTTAAGGATTACCATAGTCAATTTATTCGGTTCAAATTTGACTGCGAGATGTGGTAAGCTCAAGCGGGTTGAAGGACCCGTGATGGTTATCACAACGTATATTTATGAATAATTTTTGACGGAATTTTAGTATTTTTCTTTAGTTAGAAATGAATGAATTCGGCATTGATTTTTATCCGAACTATTAAGGTATAACGTCATAATACCTTAAATAGTGATACTATGTTGGATGCTTAATCACTAACCAATGATAAGAACTATCCATTTTTGCCAAAACACGTTTCCTTCACCGTTTTCTTGATGAACAAGCCACTTCTAGTTGTTCTTAAATGCAGTTAAAAAACTACTTCATCCACTTTTTCAAGTTTTTCAAAATAGAGTGGTGTAATTTTTTACATGTATATTGATGGTTAAAGTTGTTGACAAGAATAAGTGTTTAACCCAATTTATTTAATATTGCGTGAATGGTCAAGCATGTATTTTTTATTTGAATATTAGGATAACATTTTTTACTGAAATTTAAAAAAGAGATAATTAATTTGCACTAAAAAAAGATGCTGAAACGATGGCACTGGCATTATTGGGTCCGGCTTCTCTGGGCCGCACCTGCTTCTGCCTCGAATTGTCCGATCCCAAATTATTAATGCTACTGCATTTGTAATAGGTTATATAGACCCGTGTCAATTTATTACGAATAATGATAAATGAAAAGAAAGGAAATTGAAAGCAAACAGAATGCATCACAAAATATTTACAAACTAAAATGGTGATTTTAACATCCATGGGTTAGTAACTCATAGATTCTTCGTCACCTAAGCGGAGAATGATCGTTATTATCTCGCAACTGTACCCCAGATTTCTAAATTTGGTGTATTGAGTGAGTGACTGAATGGGACCGAATTAAGCGGGGCGAAAAATTCTTGGGACCCAATTAGTTAAAAGGTTACATTTGCCTTTCCAGTATGAGCTGACATATAGAATTAATTAAAGAACATTTATTCCATTTCTTATTTTTTTCATTTTTAACAGAAATTATTCCAGGTTCCAAATCATGTTGGGTTTTATCGTCCACACCGGAGACAGAAGCCAGACGTTTTCCTTCCCACGACGTATATTTAGGTGGCCCTTCAACGACAAAAAACCTGTGGCGCTCAGATGTTGCTATTCCGCTCCTCAAGTAAGCTCACATTTACTTTTATAATTCATTAGTAAAACAATATAGAATGCTCCTAAAATATTGACACTGATTTTTTGTGTAGAAAACATGGCCTAACGTTCATCAATCCTGTAATTAGACAAAGAAATACCAAACTTTTCCCTACAGATATTTTTGAAATTCCCAAGTGCCGTATTATATTTTTCTACATACCTGAATCTTCACGTTCCCTAGAAAGTTGCATACTGGTAAGTAATATAATTGTAGTTTGAGTTGGATTGTAGACTTTGTTCGATTTTTCATCTTTTGCAATTATTTTGATTTAATGAATAATTTTACAAATAGTTGTTTAAAAAACAGCAAAAATGGTATGTATACTGCGTTAACTACAAACCCCTATTATGCATTCACTCACTATTCTATAGGCTGTCTATTACATCGGCCTAGGATTTCAAGTTGTCCTTTGCATCGAGTATCTTAAGAACGAGTGTCAAATTGATGGTGAAACGGTAAGCAACAGTAATATTTAGAATGACTGGCACTGGCATAGTATAGTCCGCCAACCAAATTAAAAGAATGTCTCTCATAGCACTTTTATGTATCTCATTACCGCTTTCCTCATATGCGAATTTTACGTAATTGTATGTAATAAGCCTCAAGGTATACTTAGCAGTTTGAAACACCGTCTTTTCAGTTATGAACTAGTTAAAAGTGGTATAGACCCAGACCCAGGCGAATTAATAAAAGTAGGTAAATAACAATTGTCTAGTTACTAACCAGCTACAACAGAGTAGCCCCAATTGACGAATTATCCAGTTATAACATTGTAGCGGTAACATTTTGGGACTTGCTGTAGATTATAAAATATAAAATCTTACGTATTGGATGAACTATGGGGCATTCCTATGTTTGTGTAGATCAATGACTTTTTGTCTAAATTTTACAGCTGACTGAATTAGCTGTGAAGGATTACAATCGCGGACGATCTTACTTATCTGACTTGGCCAATCGTGAAGGCGTCCAAGTGTTCGAAGATATTACTGAAGCCCTTGAGTGCGTTGTTGCAAGTGCAGCTGTCCGTGAAATACCATAATTACTCAGGCACAACACTATGACCACACAAAATTCTTTCTCAGCAAAATATTTTGTTCGCGCATTTTCATTACAAATAAGTAAATGCACCGAATTGTCAACAATAGAAAAATAATTATCAGTGACATGTCGTTCAGCCTTTAACGCGAGTAAAATTTTGTAAACACCACTAATAAACCTCTCGCTGTACAATTTTACGATTGAATTCGGTGCAGTATCCAGTCCAGAAATTCACGAAAGTGACGGTCGCAATCTTATATCAAAGACTGCTACTGCTGCATGTTACTATTGTTATAATTGTTTCTGTATTTTTTGTACTTCAGTTACTTAATGCAATGCTGAAATTTAGCCCTGTTTTTAATTTTTAAGTCCATTTTTTTATATTGAATCTATGATAATTTTACAAAACGATAACTGTAGTAAAACAATTTATATAACATTATGTAGGCGGATTTTACAAGCCTAAATTCATTAAAACCGAGTGTTTAAATAAAATAAAAGTATTCAGGACCAACAATTTATGCTTTAACTTTGAGTTCTGACTATATTATGCACACTGCGGACGTGCTTAAATTCAATTGATATAGTAAAAGGCAAACTTGTCAGTCTGCATCTGTTTTTCCCCAGGGCATGTATTTCTCACCGGAACCACCAGTATATTGAAATGAAAGCAAAATTTTGAAAGAATTTAAAAATGCATCTTATAAAGTGAAAAACTCCAACCTTATCAACCAAAAGAATTGGTTTTGTTTTGGGACACTGCGACACGAACCCAACCTATCATTAGCTTTTTACACGGCATCCCCACTTAGACTTAGCTACAAGCTGCAATATAACTTTCCATTTCAGATGTTAAATCTTTGACTTTCAAAGAGATATGAGTCATTACAACTTAAAAGTACGTGTAGAAAACTTAAAAATGACTAACAATAAGACTAAATAAAGTGCTTACCATGATAAAAAAAAGTAAAAATCATAACATAAGAGGCAATTGCCTACACGTAATTCTTACTAATAGCAAAATGGCCGTTCTTCAATGCAAGCGAAAAGCAAACTTGTCGATACCCATTATTTAATTTAAACTGTATTTTAAAAAAATTTCAGCAACTTAAGCAAGTATACTTTTTAGATTACTTTTTAGTCATTTCTTTTTAAATCGATTTCAAAATACGACCAACTAGATTCACGAACGCTACAAATAAAATCTGATAATATAATGTCATATGAAATTAAAAACAAGGGTTAAAGCCCTTAATGGCAGCATTTAACAGTAAGATTAGGCAGTTTGCATTTTTGAATTTGCCGGCAAATCTTAATGTCAATTTACTACATTTAAATTTGGGTGGGGGTTTCGCCCTTTCTTTGTTTCGCCTAGTGTAGCTGCCATGCCAACATTTTAACTTAGTGTAGCATTCTGTGCAGTGCTTATTTTGTTCGATTTTGTGGTATTTAATACTGGAACATGCTATTCACAATTATTATGAACTGCACAATTTGATTTAAGATTGTTATACAATCTAAATCCCATAAGATAGAGAACAGGCTATGCACAGAATACGCCAATACGCTAAATGTGAAAAGTGAAAACACGGATAACAGAACAAGTAAATATTCACTTATTTTGCGGGACCTGATAGTCATTAAGTTGTGAAAAATCATATAAATAGCTGGAATATAAATAAAGTAAAACCCATGGTAATTTAGTATGCATCTGTCACCACTATGGACAAACTAACTTACAGATTTAGTCTGTTACGGTTTCCGTTGCGTTGCGAGGCAATGCGAGGTAATTATTCTACGCTGCCAATGAACTGAACTCCGGCGCGCTAGTTCCTCTGTAAGCGGTTAGTCGTTATAGCGATAAAGCTACCTACCGTAGGTTCATCCGAGACCCGCCAAATAAAAGCCTCTCATTATTCGCTACTAAAAAATTCCAGTGGTCTATTGGCAGCTTTAGAGTGGAAAATAGTGCCTTTTCACGGAAATTAAATGGACCATGGGACTAAATTTAAGAAGCCTCCCCGAAGGACCAATTTACGGTTTAAAAGGACGGACCTCTAGTATTTTGACTTTAGAATCAGAATTATATCTATTCCGAACCGTATTCCGACCAGCATTTCATAATCTGACCAAAAACGTACTTTTATTTGCCTTCCGTGGTTTGCTGGGATTAGAGCATCCTCAATTTAAAAAATGAGACTTCCAATTTTTATTACTGTTGCATCTTAAAAATATAACTGAAGCTCATGATTAGGGATGGCCATCCTTTGAGAATTTAGCAAAGCAATTCACCCCTAACCCTAAGTCTTCGAACAAGTGACTAGTCAAGTCAAGTCAAGTCAAACATATTCGAAAACAAGGCTAGCCAAGTCAAGTCAAGTCACGAAGTCAAGTTAAAATAAATACAAATCTTGCCGCTATTTTCGCCCATATTTATAGGGTTCTGAGTTGTAGGCAAATTATTCAACTGCTATTAAAATCGAGACATTTGTTAATTTGTTTTAAATCGTTCTTTTTGAAAAATCCCTCTAAAAAGTGATATGACTAGAAATTCCACTTTTAACTCCCCAAAAGTTGTGGTCACTCTCGGCATGTGATACTATAAATATTATGTGTACGTTTATACATAATGTCTCAAAACCAAAACATTAAACTCATTATTAGTTCAGCACTCAGGTCAATAGACCCCCATGCTTGAACATTACAGAGAGTTTGTTGTATGCAATTCTTAGAAATGTTCAAGCCCGACGTCTCGTGTCCCCGAGTGACCTGTATTGAATGTTATACTGTTTTGTAGGTGATTTAATTGTGTTTAAGCCCGGCTTCATTTTATTGCAATCGGTTGACACTTGCATATGTACAAAAGAGCAACTGAAGCAAGTCGTGATTTGCCATGTAACTCAACAATAAAAAAAGTTGACTGAATTAAATTCCTGGAGTCATTGTTACTCCTTTTCACACCTCATATTGTGTGTGCAATAGTGCAATCAATACCACAGTAATGTAGGTAATTAGGTATCCAAAAAGATAGAAGTTTTTTATACAGCTCGGTTGACTATAATAAGATATAGAACCATTCCTAGTGAAATACGAGTAACTCCTCAAATTAATTAATTTATGTACACAGCACAAGCTTTTTATGGCCACTATAATAGATTTATTATGTTCAGAATAAATAATGAAACACGAAATATGATGTATAAGAGGGAAAGAAAAAGAACTTAACACTACAAGCAAACAGTACAGAAAATATTTCTGGAAGTATTGTCTTCAATTCAGTATAGCAAAATTGCCAAGGTCACATTCACTCACACGAGCACATTACTAACGAGCAGTTATACTCAATAACTAAATTACATCCGTAGCATCAGCATATCAATAGTGTTATAATTACTCAATACCCCCTGTAAATAATCGTTTCTTAACAAATATCACTCTAGTCAATAAATCTAATTACACTAATACAATGGGCATCATATACAATCTGTAATACTAAAATGGCAAATAACCGCCAAATTAAATTAAGCCTAAAATGGGAACTTATCATGAGTGCTAGAACACAAAACTAGCTAGAATTGAAGCTATTTTGGGCCTGCTATTTAAGCAAAAGCAGATATAAAAGTCTCGAAGGGGCTGAAATACTGACGAACTCTTCACAAAACTAACACTTGTAATCGTAAGCGAATTTTTTAAGAATTCAGGCACCAAACTAAGTTTTTCTTTAGAAAGTTGAATTTAGTAGTTTGAGTTAAAAAAATTCAGACCGCAGAATTTTGATCCGCTTTTGAAAAATGATTCGTTCTGGACTTCCCTGATACACTTGCCTTAGCCACTACGCAGTAGGCAGTAGAACAACAATTATTAGCAATACTTACGCGTACTTACGGCTTGATTTCCTTTGATATAATAATATACATTTTAAAAATATTTTACGATCAACTTGTTGACTCCCAGTAACAAGATAGGAGATATTCTTTCATCAAAAATATACGAAAAACTAAAATAATAAGTACAAAGAGACAAACTTAAATACAATATAGCCATAAATTTAAAAAAACAGTGTTTTCTGAAATCTTGTTATAAATTGCGTTGTCTTTCAGGCAAGTACCATCAGCGGTAATAAAGAATTATAATATACAATTTTACTTTCTTGGGTTTCAAAATCATCTCTATGAAAGCTGTACTAGATACCCCACCCCCAGCCAAGTTTTATAATCCATGAAAAACTGTTTTGAGCGAAATTCAAGATATAAAAATCATTAAATCTAACCAACTCTAGCGTCATTTACATAATACACAATATCTGTTTTCAGTATTTTCAGTCGTGGTTTAACAAGTGTGCGAAAATCACAATTTTTATCTTTCCCACATGCAATTATGTAGATACTTGAAATAAAATATACTACATTTGCAATATAAGTTCCCCATAAACTATTGTCGTTACCACACCTGCGGCATAGATCTCTCATCCAGTACAAGGAGAAGCTCTTGCGTTTCATTACTGTTGACTTAACACACACCCACCTAATTATAACAGTATACCATAATGCAGATATTTATAATAACATTAATTGACGTTACGCTTTGCAGTCTGCGGTTAACATGGTTAACATTTTCTAAGGAAAGATCAAACCGTGCAAGCTTTGAGAAATATTATTTTGCGGACTCTGTTTTATTTTTCTTCCCCAATATTTCCATCAGCTCCTTCGGCATGTAAAAAGGCTTTTCTGGCGATCCGTCGTTTCTTTCCCCATCCTCAACTGTTAATCAATATGGATTCAAATTAGCATTGTTTTAAACGATGGTGTGAGGCGTAATTAAAAAGAGGTAATGAATACGTAATTATTGCTATTACAAATAGGAGAATAAGACGAATTACAAAACTTATGGGCTTACGGAAGCACAAGAACAGGGTATCAACTGCCATTGAATAGACGGAGAAAAACAGCGACGAGATGAAGTATGTTCCTACTGCTATTAGTATTACCGGTACGAAATAGAAATGTAACTCCGGTACCTAAATTAATGTAAAACTTTGCGGTAAAATCTTGTTTGAGAGGTTTCTATGATTATAACTATTCCAAAAGAATTTCAAGGTTACCTGCTCTTCCAAGATTCCATATTTTCCGCTAAAAATGAAAAACGACAAAATAGAAACTCCACCCACAATCACAACTTTTCCCAGGAACAGAAGAAAGTCAACAACTTTGTCCAAAACGAAAGCCCGCACAGCATTTCTCATGAGAAGAAAGAATGAATCCCTCGCGGAAGTACAAAAATTTTTGCCGTAAACTGCGCACATTATATACGCGTTTCTATTGATAAATTTCATGAACTTTTCGAGGCACCAAAAGCAGCATCTGAGGCAGCACATTACAGCTTTGGCAACAGGATTGTCGCTGCATTGTAAAAAGAAAACGAATTAGCACACATTCACCTATAATAATTGCTGTAAATGATTTAACATAATTTTTACCCCCGAAAAGCATTATAACGCCCACTTTTATAGCTCACCGCCTAGCATAGTTCCCGGTCGTGTTAAAGTATTTAAAATAATATAAATTGTCACTATCCAAGCGCCACGACTAATAACTCATTCTTTCAGTATGCGCTTCCCAGGGTAATATAAGATGTTTGAAGCAATATTTGTATCTAACAAAGTTATGAAACGTATACTGAGTCCTTTGGGCTATCGTCGTTGGGCGACAGTGTCAAGTTTATTTTAATAAAATTGTCTTTCTCTCTTAGTATAGGTAACTATATAATGCAACTCACTTGTATTGGCGAAGCTTGTAATCTAAGTACTCCAAGAAAAATCTTATAAATTTGATGATGCTGATAATCAAACTGCCGAAAGCTATTGTTCCTAAATGATACCGTGCAGTTCGAGAAAAACTGGCAGCAACGGGAAAGGTCGCCAAATCCTTTTTACGATTAAACGTCCAGTACCACCCAGCAAAGCTTCCAGCAAGGACCATTTCACCGAAATCTTCAATGAAGCAGAGTAACCATATCAGGCCAAAAAAGTTGTATAGATGAAGCCAACCCACGTGAGACAACTTCCGATAGTGTGCAAAACTGCAAGCGTTTTTCTGTCCACAATCAGTACTGTTAGAACACTGCTTTTGAAAAGCTTCCAGAACGCAGCTGAAATTTAAAACAGTAGTATTCAGGAGCAGTTATTACAACAGGAATTTCAAGATAATTTTATCCGCAAGAAATCTGGTATTTAAATATAACTTTAGGCACCTTTCGATAATTTTGAATGTTAAAAAAATTAAAACATTCGTATTTTAAATAACAAGTCTATAATATACATTTTCTATGCATACATTATTCTACATTTGAAGTAGTTCAATTGACTGTGTCCCCGAAGAGATAAATCTTCGGTGACAAATACCACCTGGGTATTGCAACTGGTTCTTCAATTTGCAGGATACTTATTAATTATTATATCTAATTGCAGTTGTCCATAATAAATACTTCATGAATTGCTATCTTCAATATTCCCTTATGAATACTTTTGTTGTTGAGTTCAGACGCTTATTTTATCCCCACATAATTTAATATTAAATAATATGCCTAGTTATAGTTATAATAATTTTCAGTGCCACTAGTTATACAAGTACTTAATACCTTTTTCCACTCTCAATTACTTCTCCACAATCACAGGTTTCCCGTATTTGCCAAACTTCTTCCGTTGCGGATATTAAGTGAATGCCTATTGCTAAGAAAATTGCGATGATAAAGAGCTGCACAATCCAAGGGACAAGAGGCCACCCCAATGTGAAGGTCATGTCACTTACTGCCCTATGAAATTGAAAATAATGAAAAAAAATTAAATCCTTTTGCATAATATAAACATTAATATTTATTCAACTTAAGCAAATGACCATGAAGCTACCATGATTTAAATGCATTAATTTATTAAGTTATGAAGCAGTTGACCGGCTTTATATATTCTTTCTCACAGTTCTGACGATGAATGAAGGTGAATGAATTTTGAACACTTACTACACATACTTGAACATACACGAAATGAACATTAGGAAAATTGCATTCGAATTCTGTTTCAAGTTGTTAGTTATAGATATACCGGACATTGTTGTGAACAAAACGAAGAAAGGATCAAACTCAATCGAGGTATTTCATATTTGCCGTGTACTGGTGGGCCAATAGATTAATTGTAGACAGCACTTTATAAGTCAGGATGTATCAAGTCAGGTGGTTTCTTTGTTATACGAAAGGATGCAAATAAATCTCATATCATCGTCTTCACTACTGATGGACAATATACCAATATAACCACAAAGCCCAAATTAAGTGAAGTAGAGCAATGCTTCTTACTATCGCATTGTGAAGAATTTTATCACGTAAGATACTATAATCAGTAGAAAATAATAGTTGATTCAAAAGTTAGAAACTGTGGAATTGACGAGAAAACTAAATTTTAATAGATTATTACGTTAAATATAAACGGCAGACATTAATTTACCAACAGTAAATCGTGTAGAATTGTAATTGACTGTTTGAGAGTCAGAATCCGAATCCTGAGAAAGACAAGCCAAACGAGGTCGATTGCTTATTATAATTTAATAAATCACTTTTGAGACCTGCTAA